>JAHBCN010006267.1:0-49938 GCA_019359885.1 Listronotus oregonensis | reverse complement strand
GTTTAATGTTTTCCAAGATCCTGCCAAAAATATATTGTCTGACTCCTAACATATGGTTTTTATAAAAATTGCCATTAATATAAATTTTTCGAATAAGTGCAATACATTATTGGTTTTGGGAACTTAATAGCTCCTAAAATACATAATAAAAAAATCCAGGGCCGTATAAAAAAAACAGTTGATGATGGCAGCTCAAAGACGAAACGTCGGTGATAATCTAATAACACTATCTTGTAGAACAGAAAAAGTAGCAATGGAAATGTAAAAGTTATTTTGTTACATCCATTCAAATAAAGTCATAAAAAATAAAAACGAAATCGCGAATAATCGGTTTTTTCCAAAAGTAAGTATTCGAAAATTTTAAAGTTCTAAGGTGGCATTTTAATTAGCATCATATTGCGCAACTTTGCCTTCATTTAACCGACCTTGTATCTCTTCAAGTTTCCGAGATCCTAATGATAAGACTCGAATTTTGTACACCCTGTACAGATTTACCTTAATACAATGGCTAAATTTTCCTCCGGGGTTATTGGATATTTAACTCTGTTGTCTGGCTCGGACTTTATATCGTCTTTTATTAAGTCAAGAATAAAACTAAACTCTGCTTTATTCAGTCTAAAATATTTTCTAAAGTTTACTTCATCCTGTTGCAGATGTCGATTTATTAATGTAGTATAAAAACCTTCATCGCGTCTTTGCTGAAATATTGGATTTATAGGGGCACTGCTATGTTTCAGGTTCTTGTAATAGTATTTCCTCTTCTTTTTTTTCTTCTAATAATAAATATATTGCTAGATCATCCATCACGATTCTTACCAAAGATTATTCCCTTTACACTAATAATTTTGCTATCGCGAGTTTGAGCCGCGGTCCTAAGAAACCACCTGATTAAACGGCGGCCGCATGCGTTAAGGTAGGGTTTCGTTGGTGCGACTCGAGCGGCTGCGGCTTACGACTGCGATTTACTGCAGTCGCAGCCGCAATATAGAGTGTTTTATTTTGTGCGTCTTTATTTTTATGCGATTGCGATTTAGATTAGTTTAAAAGATCTGGTTCTATGATGTGCATGGTTGAAGTCCTTTAGTTGACTTATAACCTGCAAAATGAATAACAGTGATCTTTTAAGTATAATTCTCTTAGAAGAGGAAGAAGAACAATGGCTACAACTGACATTATTAGAAAAGGAACGATGCGAGAAACACGATATATTAAAAGACGTGCAGAAGAAGGATATATAAGTCTACTTATAAAATCACACTTAAAAGAGGACGAAAAAAAATTTAGAGAATTTTTCCAGTTACACATTTACATAATTTATTGCGAGAAGGGTACTTGGAGAAAAAAAGGGTTCCCTACTATGAGTACGATTCAAACGAAGAAAACTCAAATGTTTTTCGAAATCTCACAAGAGCGAGTGGATATCAAAACGTTGAAGGGTTTCATGTAAGAGATCAGTTTATGAGGTTTTTGTTACAAGAAGGATTGTCGAATGGCAAAATCCACAGGTTTCGAAAGTAAAGTGAAAACTGTAAAGCAATCTGTACATGTGAGCAATCCATTGTAGGTATTGTAATAATGTTTTAACCTTATACTTATTTTCATGTAAATTGTTATTATAAATAAGCATTACAAGAAATACCTAATAAAAAAATGTTTAAAGTAAAATTTAGTTTTTCTAATAAAAAAATATTTGGTGACTATAAAGTTGGGCCAAAAAAGTAAAGAGAAAAATGAATACTCATACCTTTAATTATAAAAGAAGAACAAAATAAATAAATTAATGTTAGTTACTGCTTTTTCCTACTCAAAATGCTTTTTTTTCCAGGCATTCTCTTTAATCATAACATTTTTATAGTTTTCATGTTCGTAATCGAAAATCGAGGGATATTTCTGAACTTCTTCAACCAATATCTCATCCTGCGACTGCGATTTGACTGGTACATCCAGCAGTCGAATCGCAACCGCTGCGGCTCGATCGTAACGGTCTGCGACTGAACGGCGTCAACCAAAACGTATATGCATAAATTGTATAAAACCAGTGCCGCGACTGTAGTCGCAGTCGCTGTTGCGACTCAATCGCAGCCGCGAGCCGCACCAACGAAACCGCACCTTTAGTCGCATTGCGTTAGTCGCATGCGACGGCCGCGTGGAAGGAACCACACCTTAAGAAAAAACTACGTATTAAAAAAAAGTATAGTCTGTCTCAAAGTATACCGTGTTAGCTCTTCCCTTCATTTATGGATTATACCTACCTAGCAATAAAACTGCGGATCGGTAGGTATTAAAGGACAAAACATTAGGGACGGACTTTAATAATATAAAGATTTACAATTTATTGTTTATTTAGGTAAGTATAATCTTAAAATTATATTAAGAAATTAAATATATGCAACGTTTTAATAAATTTATAACTGCATTATCTATACATAATTACATTTTTAATCTAAATATCTAAATCTAATTCTGTTTCACTATCAGAGTCATCATTGAGCTTAATTACAATAGGATTTATGTTGTTTTGGATAGAAATGTAAGAGTCCTCAATTTTTATAATGTGCTGTAGTGAATTTTTCCAGCTCTCAACTGGTATGTTAGTAATTACATTTTTTATCACATTTATAACACTGGGACTTAAAGTAGGTGTAACATTTTCTGCTCTGATCTTTGATTTTACTTGGTTCCACAAAGGCTCTATGGGGTTAAACATACAGTGATACGGAGGAAGCCAGAAGTCAGTATGCCCTGCCTGTTCAGCCAAATTATCACATACATATTGTTTTTTTAATTGAATATGAATTTAGAACTTCCAAAAGAAGCGTTTTTTGTAACTGAATTTAAAATAAATATTACTTTCTAACAAATATTCCTGGATTTCAGTTTTTGAACTTGATGAAGCTGGTGCTTTGTGTAGCAGACGGCTGTGGTAGCTTGCGTTATCCATGACAATAACACTGTTGTTTGGAATATTTTTAAAAGATAATTTTAAAACCAGTTTTCATAAAGTTCTGCATTTGAATCCTCATGATAATCCAAGCTAGAATCCTTAATATTCTTTGCAGACAACAGCAAGCAGTTTGGGACAAATCCGTCTTTTGAACCAGCGTGTATTATGGTAATGCGTTTTCCTTTATTTAAAGGAGCTTTCATCTGACAGTTTTGACTGGAATCAACCCATCATTTGGATAATGTGTCGTGTGTATCGACCCATGTTTCATTAAGGTAAATTATGGATCTGTTTTCTAACCTATATCTTTTAATTTCTTGAAGGTAATTAAATCTCCAAGTGCGTAATCTGTGCGATTCCATTAGTATTTGTCTTTTGTCTATTTTGCGGTATTTAAATCCTATTTTACAAACAACTCTATGGAGAGTGGCACGGCTAATATTTATATTGGTTTCGTCTTCGTCTATCTTCTTTTTCAGTTTATCCAAGGCACGAATAACTCCGCTTTCATAAAGACAATATATTTTCCTTTTTTTAGGTCCTGATCACTATTGTCTATACGGGGAGATTGAAAATCACTACGTTTTTTTCTTTTGTCAATTCTTCACTAGTAATAATATGCCTTATTGATGATATTGGAGTTTTGTAAGTGGACAGGTTTCTTTTAAAAGCTTCTTGTTTAATTAGTCCTCTACTGATTAAAGTTCATACACATTTTCACAACCTGTTTTGCATCTAATGACAAATGATTTAAGACGCGACATAGTTATATTCTCGTAAAACAACTTTTTCGAAACGCACAGTAAAAACGGTTATTCAACACTGCCACTAAAATATTAGCCAAAATATTTATAGTGCCTAATAGTTAATACTCACAGAAATACCTGCCATTCCCTGCCCTTATAAACAAATGGGTTTACCCAATAACAATAGGTAATAAAATCGTTAAAGGTTTGTCGGGGTATGGTCCGTCAAAAGCCATAACGATATACTTTGAGACAGACTATAACTTAAATTTTGTATTATACTAAAAAAAAATTTTCATTTATTTATTCTGTTTTTTAATTGAACTTTTTTGAAAAATGCCCAAAATTCAAAAAAAATGCACTCTGCATATTTATGCATTTTTAGGCATTTTCCCCACCTTTTCGAATGTCCGGGTTATGATTTTTCGATTTTTTATACCTCAAATATATATTCTAAGCAATAAACTCTAATGGAGATAAAATTTCTTGAAAACGACCTATTTTTTTGTTATTTCTGACGGCCTGATAACAATGCATTTTCGATCAAAAATGTACCAAAAAATACCTGTAAGTTACTTGCTTTTTTAAAAATTTTAATGCCTCTAATAATTTTAAAAACACCTCGATAAAGGATTTTTTGATAAGGAGCTAAAAATAAGTAGTTAGGCTTATTTTAATAGGTTAAATCAAAGAAACCGCAAAAAAAATATTAAATTATGCATCATTTTCTTTTATAAAAACCATTTATAATTGACACTAAAATAAATAAAAGCAGATATTTAAAATAAAATAGATTTATTCAAAATATTGGTTTAAATTTAACAATTCTACAATTTATAAAACACTAAAAATTCGAGAGATTTAACTGAATTGGAATAGACTAAATTTTGATAGTCTAATTGGATTAAGACTTAATTATGTACTAGCTGTATCTTAATAAAATTTAATACTGTAAAGATGACTAACTAGTTCATGTCTAAATCCCAATCACAATTTTTGATTTTTTCTTAAATAAAGAACACCATGTAGATGTGGCGGTATATGTTTGTACGTTAGTGACAGCTGTCAAGTCATCGGTTACGGCTTGCGGACAAACGGCGGACATAACTGGTGAATGGGTACAAGCAACCACAGATAGTGCGCTGTTGGTCACTTGGTTGGGTGCTGGGCATAGTCTAAGGAGGTTGGCGGCACAGGTCGATGATGCACAGGTGGTTGTAGAACCATTTGGAACAACCTGAATAAAAGTTAAAATAAACATTTATAATAACAATATGTCTTTTAAAAATATTAATTGAGAAAAATAAACGTCCCAAATTTGTTGCTGTAATAATGGTATCTTTTTTTATTAATATTGTTTCTCGAGTATTATTGGTGGGAAAGAAAAATTGTTGATTGCACCTGTGCAGTGATCATTTTTGCAAGAAATAATTTAAAAAAGTTGATTTATCAGTTAAAAGATACTTTTTTTTAACCTTCTCTTTTTTTTTAATATTTATATTCTAAGCCATGAAAAACTTACTTTAGCTCCTAAGTTAAAACCATCAACAACTGAAACGGCATAATGATCACCAGTGGCACTGATAGACAACTCAACTTTGGTTCGTGGTCCGTCGACAACTTCTGCACTCACTGGAACGGCGGAAAGAGAACCTGACCATTCGTCGCCTAATTCCAATACCACCTTAAAAAAAAGAGGAAATTTATTAACAAATCATAATTTTAAAGAATATTTTCACTGGTTATATAAATATCAACAACGAAAAAAATTTGTAGAAACTGGTAAATAATTATTTTCTTAAGAAAAACCAAAAGTTTATATCTTTTTAACCATAAGGTTATTCTTAAAAAAATATATAATGACTTGTTTTCTAAACGAAATCTTACTTGATTCCTGTGTTCTTTAAAAATTAATTTCAAAAAAATAACTTACTAAACCATTAGCATCCACTGTGTGATCAGTACCATCAACTGTAACAACAAGACCTGTTGGGTGTTGGTTCTTAACTTTCACCAACTTTCCATGGGAAACTGCAGCCAACACAGACAAAATAAGGAAAACTTTTGAAGCAAACATTTTTAGATTTCGATAAAAAAAATTGATTTTATTTCGAAAAGGTCTGTTTCGTTCGTTCGTTATTCGAATGTTACTTGAGTTACTTTCGAAATGTAATTGATAAACTAGATTACCTGACTTTCTGTATTTATAGTAATTTAGGACCTCTTATGATGATACAAATATTTGAGAAGAGATTATATCAATTTAATGTTATTGTGTTAAACCATGTGGGGGTCTTTGTTTTTTCTGAGATTTCTCTGTTTTGAAAAGATTATTATATTGACAGACTGACGTTAAAGATTTAGGTTCTTAGAATGGAAAAATATGTTTTTTTCGGCAAATTTTCTGTTGTTGAATGGAAATTTGATGTTTTGGTATCTAACCTTGATGTAGCGATGTAATCAAAATATTTAATGACTAATAAATAAGACGAAGTGTACTAAAAATTACTGCAAATTTTTTTATTTATTTTGAAAAACAAAGTTATTAAAAAAGATTATAAATAAAAATTTTTAAATGCAATATTTTGTCGGGTTTGTTTCAATTTTATTTTTAACCCTTAATTTCTGAAGGAAAAACTCAAAGGTTTTATTGTACGAAATCCTACATATCTTGTAGATTCAATTAGGGGCATGTAATACATAACATAAATAAGCTTTGAAACTCGTGGTAGTTTTATTATATATATATATATATATATATATATATATATATATATATATATATATATATATATATATATATTGGATCTGTAATAAAAAAATATAAATTTTTAAACAATTTTGAAAACAAAAAAAAAGGGGTAATTCTTAAGTAAAAAAAACACATAAAAACTAATCATTTTATGAAAAATAAAACTTGATTTGAAAAACAACGTTTAATAACTTGTTTAGGGGGTTCTCTGGTTTGACGGTCTGATTTTAATGCATTTTTGGGATTTTTTGAGGACCAAAAAGACAGAACTTTGAATGTTTTATCATATATTTATAAGTGATTTTAGAAATATACATATAAATTTTAGCTAAAATTATTCATTAGAACCACCTGCTCGAAAAAATGTACCTAATACCCCAACTAAATGAAAAGACAATTTTGCAATTAAATTCTTACAGATTTTAAAACAAAAATTTTGAATTCATGTATTTTTATCACCTTTTGTTTAAAAATAGAAATATTTTAAATATTTGTTTTTTTAAATTCATGGTTTTATAAGGAGCTGCCTTTAGCCTGACCTCGAATTTTTTTCGTTACGGGTCCTTTAAAAAAAAATTACACAATTTTTATTGTGCCTCAAGAACCCATCCCAAAAATTTTTCCCCCCCTACTTTGTAAAATCCCTTTTTTTTTAATTTTAAGGGTTTTGCTCCAGAATACAATTTTCATATTGCTGTTATTTTAGGAACAAAGATTGCTGGAGAAAGTTATCCTTATCTATTAATTTAAAGAATTTATTTAAATATTGCATTACATTTGGTTACTATGAAGCTCACAGTTATTTCCAAGGTAAAACCCGTGAAAATAAAGGATTAAAATTTATTTAGTTTATTCTAATTTATTTTATACTTTCGTAAATATTTACTACAATTTAAGATGATGTAGATCGTACCATACGACTTTGAGTCATGTACGTTTTTTAATTATACCTTGTAGTACAGAAAATGCAGCATTTTGGCTTGCAATTTTTTCGTCCTTTATGGATTTACCAAATATTTTCACAGGAGGTAGGAAATAGCCAAGGATCAAACTCTATATCATGCCGGGGGGGTGCCTTTTTCCTGGGGGTGATTGCCACCAATTTTTTCAGAAAAATTCAGACCACAAAAAATAGCTGTAAATAATTTTTTCATGTAATTCTACTTTTTTCTTTTTTACATCTTTTAAATTAGTTAATAGGAATTGCAATGTTGTAAGGGGTGGTTTTTAGGGATTGAAAATTTGCAAAATAATGAAATTGGTAATATTTTAGGCAGAAACATTTTTAATTAATACCTCTGTCAAGGTATTATTTTTTTTTGGTAAATCTCTTTTTTTAATTAAGCTATAATAGGGGTTGATTTATGAGGGTTGAAAAGTTGCAAAATAAAATTAGTACATCTTTTACGCAACAGCATTCTAAAATTAAATTACCATGATATATATATATGTATACCATATATATATATATATATATATATATATATATATATATATATATATATATATATATATATATATATATATATATATAATTCAATAAAGAAATAGTTTCTTGGGCATATGGCTCTCAATTAAACAAAAATAATTACACGTAATAGTAAGAGGTATACTTTTTGCTAATCATTCAAGAATTACAGGGTTTCCAAAGGATGGAAACCTCGGGTGTGAACTAAATCGGCTACATGTTTCACCCTTGTTGGGGATACAGTCACATCCGCTGTAAGCCAAGACACGATGAGGAAAGGCTCACCAAGTCCTTAAAACTATTCTACATAAAAGTAAAGAAAGATTTAAATGACTCTGGCGCCATCTAACAGACTAATTCCAATGCAACCAGTAAAGCATATTGATACAAAATGATGTTAAATGATAAACAATTTAAATAATGTTATACAGTGCCATCTAGTGAACATAAACTATAATATTTAAAAATCATAAAACAGACACCTTTGACAAAGGAGAAATGGCCACTCGGTAGTTCACGGGTTTTGTGAAATTCAGATGAGTAGTTTTGCCATACCACGTCAGGCAGCTCGGCGAAATCTGAAATAAGTGAGGAAAATTAGAAAAGCAGTATTTTCGCCCTGCTGCAAATATAATATTATAATGGTAGGAGTTCTTGAGCCGTTATATAAATTAATAAAGAAAATAGTTTCTTGGGCATATGGCTCAATTAAACAAAAAAATAATTACGTAGTAAGAGGTATACTTTTTGCTAATCGCATTAAAAAAAGGTGTCTGTTTGCGATTTTTGAATATTATGGCCATGTCTACCTAGATGTATATAAACATTATTTAAATTGTTTATCATTTAACATCATTTTGTATGTGTATAACTGCTGGTTGTCAGAGTGGTGTCGACCAGATGGCGCCAGGAGTCGACTGAGCCTCTTTGCACGGGAATGGTTTTAAAGACAGTGAGCTTTCTCGGTCGTGTCGCAACTTACGGCGGATGTGACAAATCACAACAGGTGAAGAGCTTATTTAACGCCTCGCACCAGTTTCCATCGCTTCTTATGAGCTAATGCGATTAATAGCTATACCTCACCTACGTAATTATTTTGTTTAATTGAGCCATATGCTTAAGAAACATTTCTTTATTAATTATAACAAGGCTCAAGAACCTCTACCATTTATAATGTATATATATATATATATATATATATATATATATATATATATATATATATATATATATATATATATATATATATATATATATATATATATATATATATATATATAATATCATCATCATCATCATCATTCGCAGCTTTATTCAACCATTTGTGAGAACAGTTGCAGCCTCACGCCGTATACCATATACCTGTCTCTCAGCTGGGCCCATTTATTCTCTATTGTTGGCTATACGGGCCCAATTTGTTCCTGCGAGTTTCCTTATGTCATAGTCCCATCTCAGGTGTGGTCTTCTTCTAGGTCTTTTTAACACCTCGTAGGTACCATGTTGTAATTTTGGTGGTCCATCTATCATCTGTTCCTTCTTGCCAGGTGTCTGCCCACTGCCATTAAGAGATTTTATTCTGGATCACATCTGTTACCTGAGTTCTTTGTCGCTTATCCACTCTATTCTTTGCAGTCTCTTTTCGTTATTCCCAGCATATTGCGTTCCATTGATCGTTGTGCTACCTGGGTTTTCTTGTAATATCATTTTAAGTGTCCAGGTCTCACATGCATAGGTCATAACTGGTAGTATACACTGGTCAAATGCTTTCTTTTAGGAGAAGTGGCATTCTGGATTTGAATATACTGAATTTCTTCGTATGCACTCCATGCTATTTGATTCTTCCGGTTGATTTCTGGTAGTAGGGATCCTGATCTATGTGATGAGTGGCCCAGGTATATGTATTCTTCTACTATTTCCAGATTTGTGTTATTTATTAGAATGTCTTGCTCGTCTGCCAGTTCGTTGTACATTATTTTAGTTTTGCTAGATTCATTTTTGGACTTTGCTTCGTTACTAGTCGCATTCAGTTCATTTATTTGTTGTTGTAGTTCTGCAGGGTATTGGGGTATATATATATATATATATATATATATATATATATATATATATATATATATATATATATATATATATATATATATATATATATATATATATATATATATATTTTTTTACATTAAGCTTTAATAAGGGTTGATTTTTAAGGATTAAAATATTCTGAAATTGTATTCCAAAGAATAACAATCACTATTTAACCAATGCAAGCCAATTTACCCATCTTAGAGGTTAAAATGTTATTTTACAATGGGGGTAGTTTCACCCTTAAACAAAAACGCTCATTGGCATAATATAAAATTTTTATGCAAAATTCGATGCGGACAAAAAAAATTGCAAGGTTTCGAGCTTTTATTTCTGGACTACAAAGATTTTCATTATTTTTAAATTTTTTTATTCTAGAACAAAAGCTTTAAAAAGCATGTTCTTTTTTATTTTCCAAATTAATTAATTAAAACAATCCGTTGTAGAATCACTTAGTAAATACATTTACTATTCTAAAATACAATTTATATGCAAAATAAAATCTAATTAAAAAGATATCCGAGAAGAAGAGGGCGTCATTCTCATTTCACCCACTTTATTGTGTCACAAAAAAACAAAAATATAAGATGAAAAAAGGATTAGAGTTCAGTGTTGTTCTCAATTTAATTATGGTTTTTTCGAAACGCAGGTCTTAAAAAAATTCAGGTACAGGTATCCACATTTTCCAATATATCGTCCGTAACAGAGCGTATTTAGTATGTTTAGGTCCAAACCGTCTAATAGCGATCAATAGGGGGGACGTCACAGAGACGACCTTTTTCTAACGTACCAGAAAAGTTTTAATATGACCATGACAAACAATTTAATGCTACTGGTTATCACATATTTTTTTAAAGGGTGTTTTTCATTCAGAGTGCTTATTTTTAAAGCTAAAAGTGTACCAAATAAAATTTTAAATAACTGAAAAGCTGACCACGTATTTTACCTTTAAATTTTGAGAACAATAAGAACTCACATGGTTATAGGTTGGAGCTGTAAGGTGGATGTTCCAATAATTCCACCTTTGACTGCTCTAAAGTCGACTTGTTTGCGGCGCAGTATGGGACGAAGAATTGCCGTCGTGCAAAGCTATGTTACTTCTTGAACGCACTAATGTTTTCCAGCACTTGAGGCAATAAGTCAAAAACCATAGAGATAGCTGAAATTGCAAAAAAGGTCCTTTGAGAGAAGGACATTTTCAAAAATTAATTGGCAGAAAAAATCCTTAAAACGCCTTTTACAGATTTGCATTCCACGTCAAATGAGCTATTACTCATATTTTTCGAAGCCTTCTAACTATTTTTCGCGGGAAACATACTTCTCGACCAGACTACTGGGGCCGATACCGATAAATGTTTGAGCTTGACACTAAAAAGGCATTTTCCGATATCTCTCTATTCTTATATTACCTCCGACTAATTCCGACATTGTTTTGAAGTGAACCCAGAATTTTGAAATATTAGCCCTTTAATTACCTGACTTACTTCTGAACTTACTTAATCTATCTGCGTAGTTCGGCTTTACCTGTGGGAAATGAGTTTTCTTATTTTCGGAACGATGGAAAGTTGTATTAAAAGGAAAACTTTCGCCTCAAACCACCTTATTTTAATTTGTTTCAAAGTTAAACTGTTCGTCTAGGCTAAGTTTCTTTTGATGTAGATAATAACTAAGTTTTTTAACCAAAATACAATTTACGGAACAACATGGGATAATACATAAAAAATTTTATAATGAGAATAAACTATACCACCAAGAATTTAAAATACACAAGACCTTCAGACACTGTTACAAGGTTAATATATATATATATATATATATATATATATATATATATATATATATATATATATATATATATATATATATATATATATATATATATATATATATATATATATATATATATATATATATGTATATATATATATATATATATATATATATATATATATATATATATATATATATATATATATATATATATATATATATATATATATATATTTTTATTATATTATTTTTTATTATTTCCCGGAGAGGGAACAGTACCCTGTATCCCTACCACATTTATTATCTTAATATGTACTTACATTTTTATTTACATTTGTCACATTTAAATATAATTATATTAATTCTTAAAAATAAAATAAAATATTATTCCTCTAAAAGTTTTTGTTAGTACAAATACTAAGATGATTTACACATAAATTGCAACTAACAAACACCTAGATGATAAACATCTGTGTGCATCAATAGTTACAACAGACTAAAAAAAAATTAAACATACACATGAATGGAAGAAAGAAGCTCCATAACTCACATATTATAAATTCAAAAACACCCAAACCAGATTCAAAAGCTGAAAATCAGAAAAGGTTCCTAAATATATTGTTGTTTTAAAAAATATAAGATCTACACTGTTTTTTAAAAATATGAATTTTGGTAATATTTCTTATTTCAAAAAAGGTATCAGGTTAAAAATTTTTTTAGCAAAGTATTAAAATCTTAAATTAGCATTGGTGTTACTTTTAGGAAATTTTTTATACAATCATTTAATTTACTTCTCTTTTGGATAGTTATGACTAATAATATTTTTTAGATCATTGTTTTGTAAACAAAAATGCTAATTTCCCAAGACATAAACAGACCTTATGTCAAAAACTTCCCTAGAATACAACATGCTCTTAGAATAGAGTCTATTTTTTTATAGATAATTTTTTAATATAAAATTTTTTGTACAATGCTTAATGTTAAATAATCTTATCATACCACACAATAATACCATATCTCAACAAAGATTCCACAATGGTTCTATATACAGATATCAACAAGTTTTTGTTCAAGATATTTCTTAAGATATAAAATTTATAAATAGTTTTCTAATTGTTATTTCAATTTAAGAAATGCTGATTCCATTTCAAATGTTTGTCAATAACTACACCTAAATATCGAGTATGGGAGACCTCCCTTAAATTTTTTTATTTGAATTTCTTAATTGTATGGAATAAAAAGGCTGGGCGATTTGCAAGTGTAATTGAAAAACATAAGGGTTTTCTTTAAGTTTAATGCCCAATTTAAAAGTATTCAACCAGTTTGAATGACATCCAAACCATAAATTACACTTAATTTTACTTCACCCAATGATTTGGGGGAAAAAATTACGGCAGTGTAAATCCGCATAGGAAACGATCACCACATTCTATTTAAATTAGTTAGTGAATTTATAAATATCAAAAATAGGATGGACCCAACACTGTACCCTGCGGTACCCCTTTTTTTTAACCTGTTCTGGATCGCTCTAATCCGGAATTTTTACGTATTGCACTCTCCCATGCAGATACTTTAAAGGCTGCCAACACTGCCCCCTCACCCCATTCTTTTAAAACTTCCGAAGTAGGTGATGGGGTACGGTGTCAACGCCCCCAAAGTTAAGAAAACAGCTATACATTTCTCTTTTAAATATCAAGTTTGTCAGTTACTTCCTTGTAAGGTGGTAGAGTGCATTGGAAGTCCCTAATTTATAAAATCCATATGATTGGATGCTAATATTGATTTTTTTTTTGTAAAAAAGTAAAAATCTATCTTTCAGGCATTTCTAAAAAATCTTGCAAATTATTTATTATATTTATAGGTCGATAGTTAGTCACTTTTGTTTTATCGTCTGACTTATATATGGGTGTCCTACCGACCTTTAAATTGGTCAGGAACAAACCACTTTTAAAAAATTAAATTAATTATATGAAAAAGGGGGGTCAAGAAAGTAAAGGTGGTTATTTTTTATTAATTTTATATATATATATATATATATATATATATATATATATATATATATATATATATATATATATATATATATATATATATATATATATATATATATATATATATATATATATATATATATATATATATATATATATATATATATATATATATATATACAGGGTGATTCATGAGAAATGTCAATACTTCAGGTGCGTACTCAGGGTTCAAAAATAAATAAAAAAGTCCATAAATATGGGTGGGAAAACCCCTTCTTCCGAGTTACAGTTTTCACCACAGAGCAAACACGTGCTTAGAAGTAAATGTTTGGGAATTTTTTTAAAAAATATAAAAAACCATATGTTTGCCGAACATAATTTAAAACAATAATTTTATCAAATTAAAATACATTGTTTATTATACATTTTGTTTATTTTTAATTTTGCTATAATAAAATCAAATGCGTCGTAATTTTTAAATCGAAAACGGTTGCTTATATCAACTTTTAACAGGTTTACATTTTGACGTAAAGTGACAAAACAATTATTTAATTTACTTAAGTAATACAGGCCCTACCAAACAGTTGTGATTGTTCAAAATAGTAAAAAGACGTGTAGATGGCGCCCCTTACAAAAAGAGACGTAATAAGATTAGATTCGAATCCGTCCCCCAAAAAAACCCCCCGGGTACCAATTTTTACTCCAATATTTACATTATCAGTTTTATTTAAAAAATAGAAAAAATTAAATAAAAATTTAACACCCTGTATTTCGAAAACGAAGCCTTGCGGACTCATATTTATATAGGCTTTGTGTTTATTTTAGACCTTGACTACGTATCTAAAGTATTGACATTTCCTCATGAATCACCTGTATATATATATATATATATATATATATATATATATATATATATATATATATATATATATATATATATATATATATATATATATATATATATATATATAACTAATTAAATTAATACCAATATTTTAAAATATATTATACGATATTTTTTAAATTTTATTAAAATATTATAAGGGGGAAAAATATTTTTAATTTATACTTTTTTAAATTTTTATTTAAATAAATTATTTACCCTTTAATATTTAAAATTTTATTAAATTTATTATATATTTTTATATAAAATTATTTTATATTTAATTTTTTATATTTATTTAATAATAAAATAAAAATTTTTAAATTTTATTTAAAATATATTTTATTATTAATATATATTTAAATAATAAAAAATTCAAAATAATTAAAAAATAATTTTATATAAAATATATAATAATTGTAATAAAATATAATATTAAATAAGGGACTTTGATCAGCGTGTTAAAAACTTTTTTTTGAAATTTTTGAAAACAATTGGCAAAACCATTTCCATAGATTGCGGGGCCCTTTTAAAAATAAAATTTATCTCGAAAAAAACAGCACCTAGAGACTTAAATGAGGTATACTTTTTTAAAGAAAGAAAAAATTATAGTAATTTTTTTTTTTCAATAAACAGGTCAATATATAGCCCAAGAAAGTTAAAGGTGTATGGAACCAATCTGTAGAACAAAATTGTCCTGGCGTGCAGGGCAGCGAATAGGGGGTTGGCCCCGGAGTTTGCCAATAAATAGTAGGTCAAAAGACTTCCATAATTCTTTTTTTACTATCTATAAAGTTGACATCATCACATTAAATTAAGCATTCACTGTTTTTATTTTTCACAAAATTTTTGGGTTATTAAACTTTACTACCATAGAATATTTAAAATTATTGTGTAATATTGGATTTTATATCATCCGATATAATATGGAAAGAATAGATGGCGCCACTTTGTTATATTTAAATGGTCGATATTTTGGAGTTTGTATTTTTCAAAAATCTTTGTAAATAAAAAAAAACCGTTTAAAAAAAAATTTCAAACATTGTATGATAATTTCATGTACTTATCACCAATTTTGTGATAAAGAGGCAAGATAGTGTAAATGAGTTTAATCTAATCCTAAGATTGTGGTTGTACATTAAAGTAAAAATTTTTTATAACTGCTTTTTAGGTATACTTTTCACTAATAACAAACATTCATGAGACAGAATAACAGTGGTTAAAATGTTTAGTATCCTTTGGTACCTAGGTATACATTGTAACAGTAACCTTTAAAATATTATGTGTCTACAGTATGTCAGCTTAAAAAGTTGATAATGTAAGTTTAAAAAAAAAATCTAATTTCTTTTTAAACAAATACAAAAAAGAAAAAAGGAACTTTAACATAAAATTGTACTTTCTTTCATTCAATTAGAGGACCTGTATACATTAAAATTTGCCTGGTCTGCCCAGTAATTAATAATTTTGATCCTTTAAATAATGTACTAAATTATTAAATGAAATAAAAGTACCTAAATGTAAATCTTTTATTTCTTTTAATCCACAGAAATACAAACATTGGGGAAATCATCAAAAAAAGATAGTTAAGATTGCCTTTTTTCTCCTGCTATTTCCTTAAATTTTCATTTTCTTTAATTCATAATTGATATATTATTATTTATTCGGTTACCTAACGTTACGTCCCCTTAAGAACACCTAATTTAAATATAAAAATACTTACTTAAAGAAAAAAATGTCGGGTATGTTACCCTTAGATTTGCAAGATAAAACCATACAACCTCTAGTTATTTTGTTATGATATTATAAGTAACAAACAATAAACACAAAATTATGTCACAATTTAATAAACACTAATCACTAAAATAAAAAGGGTTTTTTATCAATCAAAAAACTTCTGCAACCACAAAATATAATCACACAAAGCAAAACAATCAAACTAATACGCTCCCAAAAAAAATATAATGTGTTGCCTAACTACACTGATTTATCAGTGTGTAAGTAAAACATTAAATTATTTCGTGGAATTTCGTTATTGCGCAAAATCGCGGGCCAACTCCCGACAGTTATTTTCATACTGGGCTGGACATTTTGATCGAATGGCCCTTTGCATTTTGGGGTTCCCTAAACCCTTTTAAAATTCCTTGACTTAGCCTAAAAAAAATTATGCCATCTAAAACAAGTGGTGTAGGCCGTAGCTGGCGCCCTCTATCAGCCACATGAAAAACATGGACGAATTTGAATTTTTATAAAATTAAAAATTTAACACCCTGTAGCTTAGTTATTATTAACTTTGGTATAAGTCAAGTTTACGTTAATTGCATTATTTCTACCTAAAGAATCTGCTGTTGCTCTGTGTCCCATTACTTCTGTTACACCCTGTATATAATTAAAATATCTATCTGGTATTACATAATATTAATAATAAGTGATTAATTTTTAAAAATTTTACCACCTTGTATCTCAAAAGTTAAAATGCTTAGGACATAGGTTCATATGAAGTTTTCTTCTTAGAATCGACCCAAAAATCGCCCCCTTAAATATTGACATTTAATAAGAAAACACCCTGTATAACTAATCCGGATCACGGATCCTATTTTTAACTAGTAATCGGTTTCAGCTTTCAGATCCTTAAAAAGGAATCGATTCCTGGATTCGATTCCAAAAGGATTCAATTCCTACCCAGCTCTGCCGGCAGGCAAATTTAATTTATTTAAATAAACTGAAATTATTTTTGCGTATAAAGTTTACGAACTATGGCTTGTATAGTTATTATGCTAATAAACTGAGATACTTAAGGTCTTAGTCAGTAAACTTTGTGTTGCAAATTGTATTTTTATATTTTTATCTAACTTATTTGTTACTTTTATTTAAAATCCAGGGCTCAAAATACAAAAATAAACATTTAAATATTATATAATGTATTTTTACAAATAAATAGGTAATAAGCAATTAAAAAATACACATCATATTAAAAAATAATTAAGCAGCTCCAAAGTGAATATTGTATTCGGAAGCCTGACAAGTAAAAGTACTCTTGTGATCGTCATAGGCATAGCTGTAGGCATCGGGACAAGCGGCTTTAAACATTGCAGGATAATCCTGAGGCCAATCGGAGCTCCTGCAGGTTTCAGGAGTGCTGGAGCTCCCGGCGCAACGTACTCGTCGGTATGGGCGTTACAAGCCGAATTGCAAGCTATAACCTGAGACCCGTCATCGTTACGAATTTGAAGTTCGCTGGGGCATCGATCGTCGATGTTGGTAGCACACTGGGCTTTTTTGCAGCTGTACTGGCCACCATCACCTTGTCCGTTAACTGGTTCTATCTGTAATAGAAATTTTCATTTATTTAAACAATTTTTCTATATGTGTTTTTACAGTTTAAGAGATTTTTTGGTTGCAATTTTTATCTGCGCATGCGTACGTTTTGGTTTTTAAAAATTGCTGCAATTTTCTTTCATGAAAAAATTATACGGCAGAAGCTATTTTTCTTGCAGCTGCTTGGCTATTTTGATAAATATTTTAGTGTTTTTTAAGGGAGGGAAGTCAAGTTTGTTCGGTCAAAAAAAGGCCGATTTTTAAGTTGAAGAAAGTTGAACAGTGGTGCGTTGAACCGCTCTATCTATAAATCCCAAGAAAACAGAAATGGTTCTGTTTACAAAGAAAAAGATACTAGGAACTCACAGCACCCGTTCTTTTCAATACAAAATTGAGCTTCTCAACAGAGGGTCAAATACCTTGGTATTACCTTTGACAGTAAGCTAACGTGGAATTCTCACTTGGAGAACAGAATAAAGCATATATTGCTTTTGATCAATGCCAAGAACCATAGGTAAGACTTGGGGATTCACTCCTAAAGTAGCCCATTGGATCTACGCGGTCATAATAGAAGCTAGATCAAATTCAAAGAATAGCATGTTTAAATATCATAGGTGCTATAAGACTACACGACTAGAGCTATGGAGGTGATATTGAATCTCACCCCCTTGATATATTTGTAAGGGAAGCGGCTTTGATGACTCTAACACGCCTCCGCATGGTCGGTCTAGACACTAATGTAGGCTCCAACTGGACGACGCCTGTGGAGGGATGTTACGGGGAACTTCAATTCTACAGGCAGAGCGGACTCAGTTGCAGCAAGGTTCGTTTTCAATAAACCCACAAAAATCAACATAAGAGGAACAATACCAATAAAAGGCGAGTCTAAAGCAACCATTAGCCTGTACACTGACAGCTCTAAGACCAAGGTGGTACAGACTGTGGCATATACTCACCAACCATAAACCCTGAAAATTCTCAGCGTGCTTCAATCCGAACTGACAGCCATAACCATAGCGGCTTACGAATTAAACGCAACATCGCCAACATGATCTGTATTTATACAGACAGTAGGCAAACATTATAGCCCTGAAAAGACCGCGAATTACTTCGGGACTAGTATTAGAATGTCATCAAGCCTGACTAACATCTCTAAATAATGTGGTCAACCTAGCCTGGATCAAGGGACATGACATATCTAAAGGTAATCATACCGCTGACTCGCTGGCCAGGGCGGCTGCGGGACGGAACTAGTTGGTCCCGTCCCCACCACTGGACTGACAACAGCAGCGATTAAATGACATCATTAAAGAATACTCCCATCGACTGTTTAAAAGGAAATGGGATAATACTACGAACTGCAATTTTGCAAAAATAATGCAGAGCTATCCAGACAAGTCAAAAGCGAAAAAAAACCTTATGATGTCCAGAAGGAAACTGCGAACACTAACGGGCGTTCTAACTGGCCACTGCGGGCTACGAGGACACCTATTTAAAATGGGTCTAACGAACACAGGATTATGTAGAGGCTGTGAACAAGAAGATGAGACCGCGGAACACATTCTTTACGATTGTCCCGCCCTCACATTCGAACGGAACTCCATGCTGGGCACGAACTGGCCATTACTGGCCGAAATTAGGGAGATTCCACATAAAGACCTCGTCAACTATTTTAAATCAATAGGTTGGACGACGCAGTGAATCTCCCGCCTACAAGAGGAAGCACAAAGGACCTACTGAGGTCTAGGTGCAGTGGTATATTACCACCCTCTCAACATTCAGATCAGATCAAATGTTAAAATGTATTGTGTAATGTTTTTCCAGCTACAATGTCAACATAGTTTTGTTTCTAGGATAGGATATTAGCTTTTGTTTCGTACACTACTGTGGCTAAAAGTAATAAAGTTTAAATAAATCGCATAGAAAACCACTTAATATGCTCCTTTTTTAGATTACAATATACAGGATATTCCATTTAAAAATTACGTAAGGTGTGATAACTTTTTACCTGACCCGTATACTTATTGTGAAAAAGGCAGATTATTTAAGAATCATTATAAAGAAACTTACCGAAGCCATACTGTTATATCCATCGACCAACGAGAGATCGTAATAGTCAATGCCTCCGTAGCCCTTCAGGGTGATTTCGACCAAGGTAGCTGGTGGAGTGCCTCCCGCTCCGGCACATTCAACTTGTTTCCACAGTCACCTGTCAAACAGTGATTGCCACGATCTTCGTAACCAAGTTCTGGACCAGAATCTTCCTGCCCAATCATCTGCAGCGTCAAGACTTCTCTAAAAAATTTAAGATATATTTTTATTGAACAATCCCAAGTAGATACCTAACATTTAGTTCACTCATAACAGTGTTGCCGATGTGATGAAAAATTACCACTCTTAGGTATTTACTTGGTTTACTTATGTAGGTACAGTAGGTACATACCGTCTCCCCTTTTGACAAGTTTGAATCCACCATTTGCTAAATGTTCATGGCCGGGATTCCCCTGGATTCCGCCCAAATGGGTCCACCATCTAAATTTTGAATATTAAACCTTACTGCTTCAGAATAAGCGACCAGTGCGTGATTGCTAAAATAGCTGTAAGTTTCATTTCAACTCTGAAAACGGAAAAAACTAAAAAATATTTTAAAAATATTTTTATAATTCTCTCTTTTTTATGTTCATTATTTGTCACAAAAAACTCACATTTTTGGCTTTATCTAAAAAAAAAAAATCCAAATTTAATTGAAGTAAAGAGGCGTACACTTTTTTGTTAATAAAAAAAATTAGGTTAGGTGCCCCCTGATGCCAATGCCTAATAATTTTAATCTGGTTATATTTAACCATTTTAAAAAAATTATTATTAAAAAAACACCCTCTATCTTGAAAACAATACATTTCCGATCTTATGTTTCTAGGAACTTTTATCAAAATGACCTGAGAATCACCCCCTTTAATATCAACGTTTTTTTAAACACTCTGTATTAAAATGTTAAATAAATCAAAAAAAACAATATGATAAATATTTTAAATAAATTATAATTTAAAAGAAACTAAAAAAACCGCGCTTTTAAGCAAACCGGACTAAAAAGTAGAAAATAATTTTTAATAATTTATTTATAGAAAAAAGCCTGATATTAAATTTGGTAAATTGCACCCCACGATTTTTTTTGCTATAAATAAATTATTAAATATTATTTTTTACTTTTTAGTCGGGTTCGCTATAGGAGCGTGTTTTTTTAATTTTTTAAACTCTAACTTATTCTCTTATTTTTTAGTCTCAAAACAACATTAAAAGTAATCTTAAACAATGGCCTTGATGATGACAAGTCTCAAGACCGTCTATTGTATATAACTGTTTTAAATGTTAAGTGTTTGTTTGTGACTTCAAGTTTTAAATGTTCATTACACAGCAAAAATGATTGTTTTTCGTGATAAACCCTTAGTTTTAAGATTGATTTTTTGTTATAAATTAAAAAAAATACATATATACCTGATAAAGGCCATTCCAGGCCGAAACGTCGTAATTTGACATAAATTAAATGAAAATTGCTTAGTAAGCAACTGTTTTTATATATTGCCTGACCGTACCCCAACAAAATCCAGAAAATTTTGGAAAAGCAAAAAAAAAATATATCAAGGCAAAGGTCAAAAAAAAAAAATATTATATATATATATATATATATATATATATATAATATATATATATATATATATATATATATATATATATATATATATATATATATATATATATATATATATATATATATATATATATATATATATATATTTTTTTTTTGGGTGCCACAGATTCGAGTGCATGCATGGGGATCTCGGACCTAAGAGATAAAAGGGTCGTTAAATTATGGAAAAGTTGCGCACTTAGGTGCCTAACAACATCCTTCCGGAGATATCCGGAAAAAACCGAAATTTGCTAATTTCGTTTTAATTTTCCTAACGTTTTTTAAAAAGAGATATGGAAAAACAAAGACCTCTTTGGCCACTTCTTGCTCTCCCAAAACAGCGTTGGGGGTTTTCATACGTGTTTCGTTTCGTTAACCATCACCCAACTTTATTTTTTCAAATACGGACCTGGGTTTTTTATTTAATTTTTTTAACCCCTTATTTCCCAATTAAAAAAAATGTATAACACTTAATATTTATTAGCAAAAATGGAACCTATAAGAAAAGATGTGCGTTCCTTGTCTAACCCCATTGCCTCTTATGGAAATTGGTTTTTTTTAACAGATAAATATTAATTGTTTATACATTTTTTGTAATTGGGATAAGATGTTTTAAAAAAATTAAATAAAAAACCTAGGTCCATATTTAAAATAAAGTTGATGATGGTCTAACGAAAACGAAACGTCGTACAGAAAATCTCTCAACGCTGTTTTGTAGAGCTTAAAAAGAATGGCCATGAAAAGTATCTTTGTTTTCCGTAATATCTTTAAATAACGTCGAAGAATAAAGCGAAATCGGCAAATTTCGTTTCGGATATCTCGGAAGTATAAGATTTACGGCTTTCACAATCGGTAGTTGTTGGAAGCACAAATGCGCAGCTGCCATGGTGAAGCCAGCTACGTATCTCTTGCATTTCAGATCTGTGCATACACTCGAGATCTGTGGCACCTATATACAGGGTGTTACAGAATGTTGTGAGGAAAATTTAGGGGCAGATTGTACATCCAAAAATATGAAAAAAGTTCATATAAACATAGGTCAGAAATTAACTGGTTTTATTATGATACAGGGTGATTAAGTTTTTGTCTTTTTATAGTTTTATTTCACATTTCTCGAAAACTCAAATGGAGATATTAAGATGAGTTTTTGTACATGCAAATGTATAAATATAGGTCACATTTACATGTACAAAATTGTTTTCTAAGGCACTTAGATCAGTGGCGTTCGTGCTGGTCAGTACTTATTTTTAGCGAAAAAAACTGTACGCCACTGGTTTTTCCAAAAATGAGTGTTGCGGCCTTAAAGCCATTTTAATTACGCTTAAAAAGTACCTCTTGGACTTTTTCAATCTGACTTACCGTTTTCGAAATAAAACTAAAAGTTCACTTAGCTGTTTCATGTTTTATTTATAATTTTATTATTTTATTTGTACTAATTGTTCAGGAATAATGTATTCAATTTTAACTTCAGATCAAATGGTGTAAATGGTTTCCCTCTGCTATAAATCGCATTTGAATATTTCTTCTGCCTCTTCTAAATATTTGAGGACTCCGGCAAAAACAGCTTATACGGATACGGATTATTAAATTAATTTTTATTTTGAAAACGGTAAGTCAGGGCGAAAAAGTCCAGGAGGTACTTTTGAAGCAGAATTAAACTGGCTTTAAGAAAGTAATACTAATTTTTGCGAAAACCAGTGGCGTACAGTTTTCTTCGCTAAAAATAAGAACTTACCAGCATGAACGCCACTGATCCAAGTCCTTTAAAAAATAATTTTGTACATGTAAATGTGACCTATAATAATATATTTGCGTGTAGCAAAACTTATCTTAATATCTCCATGGGTTTTTCGAGAAATAAGAAATAAACGTTAAAAAAGGCAAAAAACTTTAATAACCCCGTATCATAAAAACAAAGCATTTCCAGACCCATGTTTATATGAACTTTTTTCATATTTTCACATGTAGAATCTGCCCTCAAATTTTCCTCACAACATTCTGTAACACCCTGTATATATGTATATATATATATATATATATATATATATATATATATATATATATATATATATATATATATATATATATATATATATATATATATATATATATATATATAGATATATATATATATATATATATATATATATATATATATATATATATATATAGATATATATATATATATATATATATATATATATATATATATATATATATATATATATATATATATATATATATATATATATATATATATATATATATATATATATATCTTTCTATATACATCCTTTATCAATTCTGCCTCCAGCCATTTGCTGATTTACATTTAATCCTGCCTCCGACGTAAACCTGACTCCGTATATGGAGGCAAGATTGCAAACACGTGTAAACGTCTGACCTCACCTACAACCGAAATATCAAAAAACTGAATGGGTAAAATAGGCGTATATACTTATCGCGTATATAATAGTTCCGCACATTTCATACAGTGGCGCTCCTAATCATATACATCTAAGGATGTGGCCGTATATAAAAATATATCCCATCGCGTATCCTGCCTCACATTTTAACGCATTGACATTTAATTAGTTTTGTAAAAAGATCGAAATACCGCGTGTTAAACGTTTTAGTATCTCGCTGGACTTTACTTATAATTACATTATATCTCTTCACACTACAGGAATATACAGAAAATCTTACAGACTTCCGGATGACATCCTATCAGACTGCTAAAATTTTCAAATTGTTACAATGGAAAAAAAATAGAAACTAATTTAAATAAAATTGATTTAAATGGAAGAATAATAAAGACATATCAGTAAATAACATTTATGAGGAGGAAGAAAATGCTGAGGAGAGGTCCTTGGCACCTTCTAAGATAAACAAAATACTGACGAGAAGTTTAAAAAAAAATAAATATGCGTAATCAGAAAAAGTAATAAAAAAACTCCATGGACAGACAGGAAAAAATAAATAGTATAAACGTTTTCAAATCACATTTGAGGGAGAAAAAGACCACCAAAGCGACGAATGCGAGAACTTATTTTTAATAAATCAGAATATTCTACCAAATAAAACTGGTTTAAAATTAATTTTATTAATTTATTTTTTCCTTTTGTATTTTTCATTTCGTTTTAAAATAAAGGCAGCTCTACTTTATACCTGCGTCTGTTTTCTATACTATTTATTTAATATTATAGTCTTGTCTAAGTATTTCCAAACCAATGTTCAGAAAAATACCTAAAATTGACATTTTTGTAGGTTCTAAAGGAGACTTATTTTAAATACGCATTATTTCGACTGGTTATACAGTTATCATCAGATACATACAAAATATTAATTTAAATAGAAACAGACAAATGCTGCGAACTATATATTTGTTCGTTTGGGTTAAAATTGGGTAAAATTTATTGTTTCATTGTTAGTAGATTTATGAATTACTTTGTGGAAGACAACTCATTTGTCTTTGTATGTTCGTATTTATTGTCTATGATAAAACATATTTTTACTACAAAAAAAAATTTGTCAACCATTACCATTATGTAACTCTTTTTAAAAGTTGAGATATAGCATTCTAAAGAGGGCCTTTTTCTCTAAAATTCAGAAATCCAATATCTCTTAAAGCCTAAAGTGTTATGCATATTCGGAAAGCTGAAAATTTCTTATGAAATAAACGACTTAATTGCAAAAAATTGCAATTAAACATTTGACAGTTGACGTTTATCAGAATAGATATCACTGGATAGATTTACAAAAAGTTAAGTAAACGGAAAGAAAAAAGAAAAACCGTCTTTATCTATGATAAGTAGTCTTTAAAAGACGGAAAATAAGAGCATTATTTTTATCTTGAAAACAATTGAACCAAAGATGGAAATATGCATGTATCAAGTTATATCAAATTTAGCGTAGTAGTAGTAGTATTAGTGAAGTAGTAGTAGTAGAATCTAAAAATAAATTAAAATTTAGGATCTCATTCCTGTATACTTAACCAATATTTTCTAAAATAGAGCCTTACCGATAGTATAGGTTATCATAAGAACGAAACTCCTAACCACATTGATGTAGGACTTATAGACCTATATACAAGCACTTTATAGTATGTCTCAAAGTATATCGTTATGGCTTTTGACGGACTATACTAATAAAGCGCTAACGATTTTATTACCTATTGTTATTGGGTAAACCCATTTGTTCATAAGGGCAGGGTGGGCCAGGTATTTCTTAAGTATTAATCATTAGGCATATAAATATTTTGGCTAATATTTTAGTGGCAGTGTTGAATAACCGTTTTTACTGTGCGTTTCGAAAAAGTTGTTTTACGAGAATATAACTATGTCGTGTCGAAATCATTTGTCATTAGATGCAAAACAGGTTGTGAAAAACGTGTATGAAACTTTAATCAGTAGAGGTCTAATTAAACAAGAAGCTTTAAAAAAAACCTGTCTACTTACCAAAACTCCAATATCATCGATAAGGGATATTATTATTAGTGAAGAATTGAACAAAAGAAAAAAACATAGTGATTTTCAATCTCACCGTAAACATCCATACTTACCTTGACGAAACATGGTTCGATACACACGACACAGTATCCAAAAGGATGGGTTGAATCTAGTCAAAACTTTTTCAGACGAAAGCACCTTCAAATAAAAAGAAAAAACGCATTACCATAATACACGCTGGTTCAGAAGACGGATTTGTCCCAAACTGCTTGCTATTATCTGCAAAGAATATTAAGGATTCTAGCTTGGATTATTATGAGGATACAAGTGCAGAACTTTTTTTTCCAAAAATGGTTTCAAAAATTATTTTAAAAAATATTCCAAACAACAGTGTTGTGTCATGGACAACGCAAGCTACCACAGCCGTCTGCTACACAAAGCACCAGCTTCATCAAGTTCAAAAACTGAAATCCAGTTATTTGTTAGAAAATTATATTTATTTTGAATTTAGTTGCAAAAAAGCGCAACTTTTAGAGTACTGAATTCATATGCAATTAAAAAACAATATGTATGTGATAACTTGGCTGAACAGGCTGGGCATTTGTGGAACCAAGTAAAATCAAGATCAGAGCAGAAAATGTACACCTACTTTAAGTCCCAGTATTTATAAATTTGATAAAATGTAATTACTAACTTATACCAGTTGAGAGCTGGAAAAAATTGACTGGCATATTATAAAATTAAGGACACTTACATTTCTATTCAAACAATATAAATCCCCTATTGTAATTAATCTCAATGATGACTTTGATGATAAACAGAATTAGATTTAGATATTTAGATTAAAATATAATTATGTATAGATAATGCAGTTATAAATTTATTAAAACTTTGCATATATTTAATTTCTTAATGCAATTCTAGATTATACTTACCCTAAATAAACAATAAATTTTAAATCTTTATATTATTAAGTCCGTCCTAATGTTCCGTCCCTTAATACCTACCGATCCGCAGTTTTATTGCTGTCGGCAGGTATAATCCATAAATGAAGGCAAGAGCTAACACGGTATACTTTGAGACAGACTATACCTGCTAACCCTGTATATGAAAAAAATATCATTTTAGGTAATTTCATCGTAGGTTTTTATGTTAGCCCTTGTATTTAAATCTAATTATTAAATATGTTTGGAAATATTACAAAAAAAGAAAATGCATATTTTATCTTTTAATATCTTGCATTTGCTAAGCCATTAATAATATGTATTTGGATAAACAAATCTCATATGATCAATACCTCTCCGTGAGCGGATTTACTATTGTCACTTGCAATCTAAAACCTAAAGCCAGTTAACTAAAATATAAAATGCTTATTTCATTAAAAATAGTAATAATAAGTACGGCAACATCACTTGGGAGTCAGGATAATCGGTATTAAGTACAAATATATATACTTAAGGAGTTAAAATTGTACGGAAATGTATGGAGAATTAGGATTGATGTTAAATATGTAAAAAACGTATAACTTAAAATTCATTAAAATAAATTGTGAGTTAACCGCTGGGTTAAAAAGTTTTTCTTGGAATTATTCACCAAAGAAATATTTAAAAAACGCAGTCATTCAGGTGGATGCAGAATTACACCTTTATGTACGGAGTCAAGAAATGATAGGCGGATGTAAATATATATATATATATATATATATATATATATATATATATATATATATATATATATATATATATATATATATATATATATAAAAATATCGGATATTTTCGAACCTTGAATAAAATTGACAAACTGTTAAAATTTGGATACATAAATTTTACAACAAATAAAGAGTGTTTTTGGATAACATTTATTATAATATTAAAAAAATATTCTCAAAATCTACTTCCAAAAAAAAAATTAAGAAAGTATAAAATAGGACTTACAAATTGCCGTAAGCACAGTATAAGGAATTTATTTAAACAGAAATAAACATATTTACTGCATTTATTAAATTTATACCTTTTTAAAACAAATGCATAAAAAAAAAAATAATTGTTATTTTGTTCAAGTCTGATTTGATGAAATATATTTTTACGATATTTAAGTAAATATTTTCAGGTCTGATTTCTTAAGTATTTTATTTTGCTTTTTTTTATTGGTTCGTTATGGGTTTAATAGTTCACTTATATGTATTTGAAACAAAATAGATTTTTCGAAGTACGTAGGGGAAATTTTTTCTCAATGTAATGGCATCTCGATAATCCAATGACGCATTCATGTTGTGAAATACAGGGTGGGTAAACGAAAACGGGCGGAGGTCCTTTTTGGGTTAGGTTAGATTAAGTTTAAAGTAAGTGGACTTTTTACGCCTCCACTGCGACCGCTCGGTCTTTTTGGCTCACACCTTTTATATTTCTCCCAATAGGATCGGGCTTCTAATGAACCCAATATCAGATTGGGAGAAGTTCTTACATCTAAATCTTACTCGTGTCGCTACCGGACACGAGCAAAATTTGTGGTGTCTCTGTCTCCTGGAAAGTATGACGAGCAGACGATTAATCCGTCATGCTCTCCTCTCCCGGTCTAGTGACGGGGGGTAGCTACCAGTCCTTGTTACAGGAACCAGATTTTCCTTCTGAGGCTGCATCTCAGCCTACCCTATGAGAATGGTCCTATCCGCTTTCTGTTTAAAGCCTGAGAACCCTTTTCCCGCAGTAAGGCTATATACTCTGAGAGGTCGCCCTGTATCTCAGAGGCACTTGTTTAAGGCACATGATGTTATTCACTCATCAGCACGGTATGCTAACACCTTGAGTTAAGCATTGTATTCATCTTAGCTTCAAAACCCGTTCCATGCACGCTAGCCAAAAGAGTTGCCGATAACCAGCAACTCTAGCGCATCTTCCAAAAGATCCTACTAGGCCCAACCCGACAACGACGTGTGAACACAGCGGTGGGTCCTTTTTGGTACTTTTTATCTGATTTGAGAAAGACGCTCGGACCCGTATACCTTTTGTCGAGAGGAAACCTTTTAGTCGTATGTATCAACCCCTATCTGCACGCCTTGACCAGCGCAACTTCAACCCCTGAAATCTTAAATAGAAAGAGTTGTACCTTGTTTGAAACTCTTTCGATTTTCTTTATGTACATATCTATATTAAGATGTTTTGATTCAGTTGTTTTCGAAATACAGAGCCTCCGAAGATAAACAAAATAATAATTTTTTGGTGGGGTTTTAAAATGCCCCAAATGCTCCATCAATTAATTCCAGAAATACTTGCTAGCTTTCGGTACTAAAAGTGGGATCACTATTAGATGTCCCAAAACAGCTACCTCTGTAGTTTCGTTTATTACCGGCTTCTCGATGTTTTTTTTATTAGCTACAGATCCTGTCTTTCGAAATTTGGTCACTCATTCAACAACATACTTGTGGTGCGCATTTCTACCTTTATCCCGTTTATTAAACATTTCTTATTGGCCAAAATAGGCAGGTCAAATTCTGTATGAACGCCACTGGTGGAAATAAAAAAAATGTGGTTCACTAAAAAATGTTTCTTGATACATAGTACATGTATGCCAAATTTCATTAAAATATCTTAAGTGGTATTACATATATTAATAATAAATGAAGTATTTTTAAAATTTTACGCTCATATAAAGTTTTCTTCTTAAAATGGACCCAAAAATTGCTTCCCTAAATATTGACGTACAATTAGAAAACGCCCTGTATAATGTAAAAAAATACCAAAAATGATATTTTATTTCTCGTAAACAGTTGATTTTATTGATGTCAATCAAGAATACCTTTTTTTAGTTTAAGGTTAAGGCTATCCAAAAATAATATTGTTAAGCCTTTATCATACAGGGTGTTAAAAAATTGCTATTATTGTGTCAGAGCTAGTCCGTCACTGGGAAACTAAATAAGGCAAATATGAAATAATGAGTTTATTTGAGTTAAACAATAACCGATTTCACAGGTTCGTTATGTACCTGTATCTCCGTAGGGAAGGCTCGTAGAAAAAAGTTTATGGGAACTTGTCATAATATTTTTAGGTTTTCTATTAGATTCACAGAGATTGCCCACATATTTTGGAACAGCCTGTATATTCAATTCTTGAACTGACGACAAAAGCCTTACAAAATAACTACAACTGTTTTGGTGGATATTGGATTATGTATTAATTAAAAAAATTATACTATATTAAAATTATTAATTTAAATTTATCTTTTTACCTATTGTTTTTTGCACCTAAACACTGAACACTAATAATAGAAATGCATTGACATACTACCTTTATACCCCAGATGTATCATGTATTGACAAATGAGATCAACAAATTATCTAATTTTCCATCAATTATCGTTATTTTTTTCTCAATTATATGAATCTTCTAACCGTATCATCCTCATTAAATAATGTATACAGGGTGTGTCCTAATTACGGTAGGAAAGTCCTGGGGGGTGATTTCTTAGGTTGTTTTAAAAAAAAGTTCCTTTTTTTTTGGCTTTGTCAACGGGTGCTTTAGCCACATAAATATATGTATGGCGTTACTTCGTTTCTGAGATATAGAGCATTAAAGTTAAAAAAAGTTGGTATTATATAAAAAATATCTTATATATCCCTAATAGTTCAGTCGTTAGAGGTTTTTTCCTCTAAACGCCACCAAAGTTGATGAAATTTGGCATACTAGTAGATTTTTAAACGAAAAATCGAAAAATCAACGAATCCTTGCTGCGAAAAGTGTCGAAAAGAAGGTGAGACTACTCCCTGAACTTTGGAACTCTTTTTTATAGTCCAATAAATGAAGAGACAAAGCTGTAAATAAATCTGTACAGTTTTTCTTGTGGCGCAATTCTTAGGTCTTCGGGGATGCTTTCGAGCGAAAAAAAGTTTATCAACATTAACAGGTGGTAAAGGGCTGAAAATGACCCCTCAAAGCCCGAAAAATGGGTTTTTCTCTAATATCTGCCAAAATATGCCAATTGGAGAATTTTTGGTAAAACAAAAAATGAAAATTGCTATTAAATCTACAAAAATGGTTCTTATAATTTTTGTCGAAAAATCGATAGTTTTCGAGATCACGAGACCCAAAAGTCCCCTCCGTTTTGCTGCCGCTCTACAGCTAGAATGCCGCTATTTTTATGGATCATTTATAAGCGGGCGGACGAATTGTTCCATTACTCGGGCAAAAATGTACATTTTTTAATCATTCAAAGGTCATCGTAATCTGGAAACCCGTACCTATCATTGCATATGCGTTTGGGTTCATTCTAATTTTTCTAGAATAATGAAAAAAGCGGTCAAATTTTTTGTTCACAATATTTTGAGAGTATCTCATTAATTTATTGATATTTTTTGAAAAAATGGTTTGTTATTAACATTTTCTTTTTAATAATGAGACCTTAGCAAGTGTTGAATGATCCCAGAAAATTTCCTTCGTCATCTCTCTTGCGTTTTGATAAAAAATTGTTTTGCACATCTGCATTTTTTAGCCATTTAGCCACATCTATCCAGTATGAATTTTTCGACGGCCATTTTTTGCGAAAAATTTTGTAGATTGCAAGATGATCTTTATTTTTTGTCCAAACAAAAATTTTCTAATTCGCATATTTTGGCAGATATTCGCGAAAAACTCTAGATAGATGTGGTTGTAGTAGTTTCTTACTGAAAAATGCACATGGGCAAAACATTTTTTAATCAAAACACAAAAATGGTTGTGAAGAAAATTTTCTGGGATCATTGAACACTTGCTGAGGTCTCATTATAAAAAAGAAATGTGATTAATAAACATTTTTTTAAATATGAAAAAATTCATGAGATACTCTCAAAATATTGTGAAAAAAAAATTGACCGCTTTTTTTTTATATTCTAGAAAAATCAGAATGGACCCAAACTCATATGCAATGATAGGTACGGGTTTTCCCATTCCTATGAACTTTAAATGATTAAAAATGTACATTATTGCCCGAGTAATGGAACAATTCGTCCGCCCGCTTATAAGTGAATCCATAAAGATAGCGGCATTCTAGCGGTTGAGCGGCAGCTAAAATGAGGGGACTTTTGGGTCCCGTTATCTCGAAAACTATTGATTTTTCGAAAAAAATTATAAGTATCATTTTGTAGATTTCAAGGCAATCTTCATTTTTTGTCTAAACAAAAATTCTTTAATTTTTAATTTTGCATATTTTGGCAGATATTAGCGAAAAACTCATTTTTTGAGCCTTAAGGGTCCATTTTCAGCCCTTTCCCACCTTTGATAAACTTTTTCTCGCTTGAGTGCATCCGCGAAGACCTAAGAATTGCTTCACAAGTGAAAACTGTACAGATTTATTTACTGCTTTGGGTACTTTCAGGTCTTCAATTACTGGACTTTTATTCATGAAGGAATAGTTTTTTTCTTAAAAATAATGCGGCCATTCAAAAAAACTGAAAATTTTACACTAGATATGATTAAGATAATTTTGTTCCAAGTTTGAGGAATTTTCACCCCCAAAGACTCGCAAGGGGCGAAAGAAGAACAGTCCGGGTAGGACTTTTTTTTGAAATTTCCTCACTCGGACACAGTAACAACCCGGAAACCAGACTACCGCTTTTGCGCTATTTTGGGCTGTATAAAAATTATAAATATTAAAGGTACAGTTCCTCTTTTCAGTCTGTTTTCAAATTTTGATATCTTTATAGTTTTCGAGATATTCAAAAAAAAGATAAAAAAACCCCTACTTTTTTTTATTGCTTATAACTTTGCAATTTTCATCGGCCCGGGACTTTCCAAACTTTTACATAATACTCCGAATCGAATGACACCTTATCGTTTTTTTCGGAGAATATACAAAAATTTCATCCAAAAGGTACAGTGACGGAAATAAAATTTCGTTAACATTTTATGTCAATTTTGAATATTTGGGTAAACTTGGCTTTTCACCTTTTTTCTCACCTTAATTAATATTCAATAAAAACATGACCCAAAATAAATATATAGTTTATTTTATTCAAATATTAAAGAAAAACACTGGCTTAATATTTCAAAAACGGCACCATTTTTTCCACTAATAAGTTTAAACGTGTGGGCATTGATGCAATCAGCATTTGTGCATGGTGAACATTGTAATTATTCCAGGTTTCTTCAATTTACCCCCAACTCATCACTGTTTTGTGGATGGAAATCATTGTTCGTAATTTCCTTTACGATAATATCCCCAAACGTTTTCGATTGGATTGATATCAGGGCTTTTGAGGGCCAAGGAACAATGAAATGTTATTTTCCAGTAGCCGTCCAAACTCTCCTTGCTGTTGGACGGGGCAGTTGTCATGCGGTATATAAAATTTTCTTGTTTAAATATATTGTTTCCGATGGAAACATAACATTTTGGAGTATGTGTATATAACGACTATTAAATCTTTCTCGAATACGGTGGCATATGCCTGCCCTTTTTAAAGACATATACCCCCATACATTAACAGAAAACTTCCACTTGTTTTAACATGTTGGGTATATCTTTCTTCGTACCGTGTATTTTGCGGCCTATACACTCTAATTGCCCGCTATAATAAGATTGAAAAATCTTCTCATCTAAATCACCCCTTTCCCAAAAATCCATCCTTGGGGTAAAATTCCAGTGAAACCCCCTTTTTTTGCTCTTTTTTTCATATCGGTCAAAAATGGCTTTTTAGCAGCTACACTGTTTTTTAATTCCGAATTTTTCCTAATACGATTTCTTGCCGTTCTTACCCCCAGGAAAATTAGTTTGGTTGTGTGCTTCACAGCTGTCTGAAATGGATTGTTTCCAAAAAATCTATCAGATCATTATCTTGATTTTCGTTTGAAATTTTTCTTCTACCCTTCCAGCCCTTCTCTCCAATGATCCTGTATTTTCCCATTTAGTTCTGAGGCTTTGAAGGGGCTTCTTGGTTTCCCAACTTTGTGAGCTATTTTTCCCCGAAAACACCTTCTTCAAATAGAGTAATTCCCCCCCAATTTTTCCCTTTGGAAAAATTAGGTGGTACAAAAATTTTTTTAATTCCGAAAACTGTACATGTTGATCAGACTATTTACTATTTTTTTCACATATGTTAATTTAAGAGATTTTTTCCGGCTTTCCTTGGCTTGAAAGAAATTTCATGGTGCAGTTTACTGCAACCGTTTAAAAAATTTTTGGGTAATTTACCATATAAATACCAACAAATAAGTTGGTATCCTTTATTAACCATAATTAGATTTAAAACAATTAAGCGATAATGTATTCCCCATATACCTATATAACATGACCATTATAAAATAATAATAATTATTATTTTTTAAATCATGTTTTTTTTAAAAAAATTTTTTTAAAATTTAATTTAAAAAATTTTTTTTAAATTACGGGCCCGGTTAAAAAAAATATTTTGTTGTTTCTTTTTTGGCCGGTTTTTGGCCCAATTTGCCAGTACACCCCTTCTGGCGTTTATTGGGGGGGTTTTATTTTGTGGGATCTAAAAATTTGGCCGGGGGCGCCGTGAAGGCCAAATTAATGGCGGTAAAAAAGGACGTTTTTTGGTATTCCATCCTTTTCTTAAATTTTGCCTTTTTGCCAAATTTTAAAAAATTTCATTTTTTTTGGGGGTTAATAAGGAAACCCCATTTTAAAATTTTCCAAATTTTCTTGCATATTTAAGTTTTACCAGCGGATTTTGGGTTTTTTAAATTTCCTTACGGTCTTCCCCTAAGATTTTTCAACTGTCCGTTTTCTTTTAAGTTTTGGGGGGTTATTTAAGGTTTTTATTACAAATTAATTTCCCCGGGTTTTGGCGCCCAATTTTTTACGACAACATCTTTTAAAAACCTATAGATGTCCCCCCTTTAATTTAAATTTTAAGGGCCCCTGAAGTCCAGAAAAAAAGCCCCAATAATATTTTTAAAAAAAGGGTTTTTAAAAACTTGGTTGGGCTCAAAAATTTGGTTTATTTCAAAAAAAATGTTCGCTGTTGCGAATAAAGTATCCAATGCCATCCGTTACACCTGCCCCCAAAATTCTGAGAAAAAGAATTATTAAACCCCCTTTTTGGGGCCTAATAATGATTTAAATTACAAAAAGTTTCCTTCTTTTCCCAGCGACGAGCTGTAGGTGATCTGTCGCTTTTTTATAGGTATTTTACGGCTCTGCTGCGAAAAGTTGGCCGGTTAATTCCCTCTGGCAGCCCCCCAAAGGGGCATCACGTAGTGCCCTTTTAGCACCTTTTAAGTCCAACTTTTGAGGCCCCAACTTCCCAACCTTTTTCCTTACCCCCAAATTTCCGGATATGGAATTACCCGCAAAGTTTTTCCCCCTCCTCCACCAAAATTTAAGTCTGGAAAAAATTTCCTCTTACCACACTTTAGACACCCACGGTACGTTGGGATTACCTTGTGGACTGAAGAAAAAAATAACTTAAGACGGTCCAGTTGTAAAACATAGGCAGGGAACGATAAATTTACTACTGCCGCTTCGATCGATAAAGCATGGGAAAATTTAACCGAACGAGATACAGTTTGTAATATGCTTTCGGACGGGTATGTTGTATGGTTTAAAATTGCGCTTGAAAATTACGAAAAATATATTTATGCGGTCTAATCTGTTAAAAAAACAGTTGATACTTAATACCGTTATTTACTAATAGGGAATTTAATACCAACGGCTTTATTTATCAAGTTATTAATTGCCAAAGCAAAATCAAAAGTAAGTCCTCTAAACCCAAAACTCATTTTTAAAATTAAAATAGTACGCAATGAAAAAATAAATAATTATAAACAAAAAATGAAATTATAATAAATATTAAAAAAAACCTCCTTTTGGGGAAAATATCCCAAACGATCGAAAACCCGTCAATGTTTGTTAGCATATTAGGTGATAGTTTGAAAAGCTTTTCCCCTTTTTTTTAAAGTTTTTTAAATTATTACCCAAACCCCCAAAAAAAAAGAAATTTTGGGGAGCAAGGTCGGTGATCTCGCGGGCCAAAATCTTGAACAAATCCATTGTGGGGGGAAAAAACCTTTTTGGGGGGGAAACCAAATATTACCAAATCTTACCCTAATAATTGGCAAATTGCCAGTACAATTTTTGTTGTAACGATCCAAATAAATTGCTGCGTTAAATTGCCTTAAATAAAAAATGGTCCAATAAGGTTTTCCCCCCACCATACCAGCCCAAACATTAATTTTTTTGGGATGGGTTCGAACCAAAAAAATCCCTTTGTGGCCACGAGACCAATATGAAGGGGGTTGGGGATTATGTGTTTAAAATTAGGCCCCCGTTAATCGGAAAAAACAATCGATAAAAAAAATTTTTAAAATCTGTATTTCCTTTTTCCACTATTAATTCGCAAACTCCATACGTAAAATTGGTCTTGGGGAAAAAAATTTTATGTTTTTTTCGGGCCTTGAGGACGGAAACCTTTTTTTAAAGGACTCTTTTAACTGTAGTAGGCGATGAATCTGTTACCTCAGCGATTATCTACGGGTTTAAAAATTCCCCCGTTCAGCAGTAACACAAATTAATGCCTTTTTAATTCCCCGTTCTTCATTTACGAGTTCCTGTTTTTATGTTTTTGGGGGGGCCACACCCTGGGTCTCAAAATTTTAAAAAATTCAAAAATTTTTTCAAACATGGTAAGGTTTTTAAATGCTTGGGAAAAGATTCATGAATTTGTCAAAAAATTTTCCTTGGAAATACCTTTACAATTTAACCTTTTCCGAAGTTCGTAAACGTCCATTATTATTTATTTTTAGTGAAGAAATGAGTTTCCAAGATTAAATAATATTTAAATTCAAAATTAAATCTTCAAAAACATTCCACATTTTTATCGCATCGTTTTTTTGCGAGTTTTGTTTTGCTAGCTCGAGTTAGGCGAATGTAAGTCAATTCGCCTAAGTGTTTTCTATGTTTCTACTACAGTGGACCTGTCTGTATACATTTATACAAGCATAATTGTTATAACAAAATAAAAACTCATTTAACAATTAACCTTTAAAATTATTGGATTTTAACAAAAGAAGGATAAAGTTTGGGCTTTCTAAGGTCCAAAGCTTATATCTCCCGGTGGCCTTACACTTTAAAGACCTTAGGATCATGTCCCGAATTTTAAAGAATCGGGACAAGCATCTTTAAACGGTTTGGCATAATCAGGGGCCACTTTTCCCTTTTTAATTTTCCCGGGTTTATCAAAGCACCTCTGCGCAGTCATCAGTATCAAATTTGTGCATGCTGATTTACAGCAAAATGTTCCCCATTTTCACCTGAAGTTCAGGCGGAAAATTTGGTTGATATCTGCCCCCCGGGTTGAGTACAGGTTTTTTACTACCGTCTGGTTGCCCCCCCTTTTTGGTTTTTTATTTTAAAAAAAAGGGGTAATTGAATCAGTTCCAAAAATTTTACTTCATTTTAAAAAATAGGGGGGTTGTTCGCCACGGGACATAGGGAACCCCCTGAAATTTTAAGTATCAAAAAGGCCCCCCTAATTATTTTAGAAAAAAACTATAAGGTTTTTTTTGAAGACAAAAAGTTCCACCCAAAATAAAATTTGGCATTTTTCAACTAACCAGTAAAGAGTAAACTGCTTAAATACTTCTGCAACGTAGTATCTCATTATGCACCCTGTACTCTAGAAATCAATAATAAAAACACCATATCGATTTATCAGTGACAATTTAATCATTAAATTTTTAAGTCATTGCCAAAACTGAACAATTTTAAACGGGAATTTAAAAAAAAAACCCCCCCAATTTTTTTTTGTTTACAGCTAATTCCAACACATGCCTCACGTTACGCAAGAAAAAAAAGTTCAAAAAATTTTTGACGAAAATATCAGGATTTAATCAAATGCTCAAATATTCCTTCATTAACTGCCAGACAATAACCCCAAAAAAAAAAAACTCATTTCTTACGTTGGTGTTGGAATGTATTCTGGCACATTCAGCGAAATACTTCCTTAGCTGGTCTTTTAAATTTTTTTATTTTTTTTTAAAAAAACTTAGTTTTTTAAAATTTCCCCCCAAAAAAAAACGTTTTGGCGAAAGATCCGGGGGCCTGGCTGGGCCCCAAGGGGTTTTGGGGGGTTCGGGCCATGATGTCGTTATTAAATGCGTTGTTCAAGTTTCGCGCACAGCTCTGGTACTGTTCTGGGCAGCCTCCCCTTTTGAACCAAACTTTATTTTACGACAAGGTTGTTCAAAAAGGCAAAATTTGTTCCCCCAAAAGTTCCAGGGGAAATACCCCATTCAAATTTCGGCAAGGAAAAAAAAATCCAAGGAAAGGTGGCCGAAAATTCCCCAAAAATTAATTTTTTTTGGGTATTGAGTCCTTGTCTCAAAAAAACGATTTTTTTGGGTTTTGTTATAACCCAATTTTAATTTTTGGGTTTGTTGTTAATGTAAAATGTTTTGTCAGTAAAGCAAATTTTTGTAAAAACCTCTGTCAGTGTTTGTCCCTCCATATCTCAAACAAAAATTCCCCCTCGTCGTATTTTTTTCCCGTTTCTTAATTCTTGGTGTCTTTCGTACTTGTAAGCGTGGTATTTAAATCTTTTTTTTAAAAATTGAGATATTGTGGGTGGTCTTGTCCAGTAACGTCCTTTAGTTGTCTCGTGCTTTTTTTCCCTTTGGCCTCCCTTTCACAAAGTATCACGTTTAAATCCCTTTTTGTTTTTTACAATTTGTCTTTTTTTTTTCACGTCAAATTTTTTTACATTTGCAATTTTGGTTACTTGCCTGTAGTTTCAAATTTTTTTTTCGTCCTTCTTTGTCGATTTACTTGGTATTGGCCTATTGGGGGCTGCAAACATGTCCGCTACCGATAACTATTTCCCATAAAACCATTTCATAATAGTGATTTTTTTTTGATTTGAGTAGTTCATTATTTAAAAATGATGTAACTTGTCGCAACTTGGGGTAAGAGGTTAAATAATTTTTTGGATTTTATCATAAACTTCAAAAAATACAGGGGCGTAAGAAGATAGGAGATTCGTAACTTATTTTAGCTTTTCTCTCTTAGCTGGCAAAATAAAAAGGGGAAAAATTTTACACTGGGTACAACTTTTGTCCCAATAATATTTTCCTTTTAAAAAAAATTAGGGGGCTAATTTTGGGGCCATTCAAAATTTCATGGGTTTCCCCCATGTCCCCCCGACGGGCAACACCCGGTAAAAATTGGTATTTTTAGAAAAAAAAACCTTTGAAAGCAATTTCTGTTAATGTATAGTAATGGCCAAAATCTTGGGCAATTTTTTTCCATTCTAATAAAGAACCAGGTGCCCGGGGTTTCAGTGTCTAAAAATATTTTTTAAATGACAAAATTAACTTTGGATCAAAAATATTCATTATTCATTTTTGACGGAGGTTGGCCAAAAAGGGTGTGGCCGAAGAGCTTAACATCCCAAAAGTTCTATTCATTTTTTTAAAAAAAAAAAAAAGCTAAAAACCCCCTTTTGGGGAAAGCTGGAAGTATCCCCCCAAACTATCGAATCAAGAAAAAAAAAAAAGTTTTAAAACCCTTTTATGTTTAAAAAAGGGAATTTCCCCCGGGAAGGACGGGAAGAATAAACAAATATCCGTTCGCTGCCACCCGGCACCCCCGAAACCGTTTTTAACAAATGAAAAAAAAAAACCCCCCTTGGTTTGCTTAAAATTTTTTTTTTGGAACCCCAATTTTGGGAAAATACACCGACGAAAAAGTGTTTCAGTCGTGCTACAGGGGGGAAAAAGGTATACAGGCCTCAAGGAACAGATTTGATGAAAAATATACCCAAAAGGCAGAAGTAGTGGGAAAATTTTGGTAAATGTTTGAGGGGTGGCTAGTGCACAAGGACTTGGGTAGTTTTTTATCGAAGGAAGGTTCAATTCGGAGGTTTACAGATCTACTACAGAATATCATGCTTCCCTACTGGATCATTTCCGGACAGAAATTTTTCTTTTTGCAAATAATTGTTCTACGGCCCTGAAAAACGATGAATGGATGGAAGAGCAGCGTATGGCTATACTCGATTTTTCCAGGTAATAATTATAATTTTTTTTTTTGGACTAGCATTTTTTTCTTTTTTTTAAATTTTTGAAAATCCTGAAATATTAACCCCCCATGCGGCATCTAAACTTAATAAAGCATATTATAAAATTTATCCAACTTTAAAAATTTTTTAAATTTATCCTTACAAAATTATGTCAGTCCAAATCTTTTGAACAAAACATGCAGGCCGACCTGGGTATGCACTGGAAATAGCTGGGTTATGCCAGGACCAGAGTTTTTAAATAAAATTTTATTTACTTTGAAAATGTTAAATCGCAAGAATAAACATTATTGGTAAAAAAATTAAAATTTAGCAACATAACAATTTTATTGTTTCCATACCTTTCTTGATACTAATATGGTTTTTTTAAACTATTTATAATTTAAGCTAAAATATCTCAAAAACTGTTCACTCAAATATTATTAATGTATATATAATATATTTAAAATAAAAAAAAAATTCGTTGTAGCCCATAATATACAGGGTGTTTAAAAAAGTTGAATTTGCTCATATTTTTTCAATGCAATCAGTACAAAGTACTGATAATTTCAAAAGATAATATGGAAAAAATCCTACAATTTTTATAAAGAACATTTTTTTCTATCTTCAAAAATAAAGGCTCCAGATACCACGTAAATATAATCAAAGATCCTGTACCTAAACCTCTGTCAAATATTTTTTATACGAAATTTTAAAGCACAGCTAAATGCACCTAAAATTTGAATAAAAAACTATGGCGCGAAAACGGTATCTACGTCACAAGCTGCTAATCATGCATATTCACAATGCTTCGCTGACACAGGCCACTGCTGCTAAGTTTCAAAATTATATATCGCATGAGAAGGAGTGAATAGAATACCAAGCGGAGCTAATCCGAATATTGAAACTTTTTTGATTTGCAAACAGTTCATAAGTACCATTTTCGTTTGCCAATAACACATTAACAAAAATATATTACATCTTAAACGAACCTGTTTTTTTGTGAACTGTATTATGTTTTTTGTTGTAATTGCAATTGCTTTTGACGGTATAATTACCCTTTACATTTAATATGTAGCGTAACCCCGAAAAAAAAAAATGTACTTTTAACACTCCTTGTCCATATTAAAATAATTATTTTGTTGTAAAAAAGGGTTTTTTGGGTATAACAACTACATTTTTTTCGTTTTAAAAATATTTTTTAAAAATAATAGGCTTGACGTTTTGGAGATAAATTATTATCTCCGTTAATAAAAAAAAATTTCGTTGTTAAAAATAATTTAAAATATTTTTAAAACAGTCAAAAATATCTAAAAATACTAAAAAATTTAAATTTTTAAAGGGGGTTTTTTTCTCGACCGACAGTCAGTACTAAAGCGTAGGTCACCAATGAAAATGTGTACCTTTCTAAACCAAATTCTTAAGGTGCGTTTTTAAAATTGTGGAACACGGGGGAACGAACAATTCGTTCGCTTACGCTCCCCAATTTAAATGCAAACCGAAAAGACCGAACGAATTCGTTCGTGTTCTCGATGTTCCGACCTTGTCGGTAAATCCCAATATAAAAAAAAACGTGCTCTTAAACGGGGTCTAGTTAGTAGGGGAAAAATTCCTTTAGCAAACGAAATTTATGGGCTGCGTTAATATAATAAAATTGTATGTTTGCAGGAAAAAAATTTTAAATAGATTTTAATACTTATTGGATTTATAAGTCGTTTAATATAGACCAATACAGAATGGAGTGGACAAACGAGAACACCCTTCCAATTAATCAGCAGATATATAGAAGCAAACCGTGCTTATGGGATCCAAAATCAAATTTGTACAAAATAGCCAACAAGAAAATTCATGCGTGGACTGACTTCTTCAGAATTAGAATTGCGATGTGGATGAAAATAAATTCAACTTCTTGCATCATTCAGGCGAGAACGCCAAAAATCTGTCACAGACATTCTACAAAAGTTTGTTTTGGCCCAGTTATCGCTTGTTAAATCCATTAACAAAGCTTTGCTCCCTGTATGGTTTCTTCTCTTTAATAAATTAAAACTTTCATTTTCTTTTATTTTTTTTACGTTTTTGCAGGCCCGCTATAACTACAAAACTGGCAGCGCTAATTATTACGTCGTCATCTGTTTCCGACGACATGATGAGTTTCCACGGATCGTTTGCGAACGAGGGAGCACGAACGAATCCATTCGTTCGTTCGTTCATTTCGTGTTCGCACTAATTTAAGCGCTCCTATAGCAGTCTATTACCTCTACATTGTAGTTGATCATACATTTTCATTTTATTCGTCCGATGTCAGCGCTAACCGTCGCCATCGGTCGCCTTAATAGTTTTGATAAAAGTACCTTTTTGCTACGAATTCCCGCAGAAACATTTATGATACTTAAACTACAAGGCGGGTTAAACAAAGGGATATCCTTTTTTGCTTTTTATACCTATGATACCTATTTGTTTTTTCCATTTCATTGAATTTCTAAACTTTTTTATTTTCTGGCGATTTTTAAATTTTTACTATGTACTTGCTCTACCACACTATTTTTTTTATGCTAAAAGTCGGTGGTACTTTAACATAATAGGGCGGTAAAATATTTTTGTCAATTTAACTATATCGCAACATTTTAGTTACATGAGTGAACAAACATTCAATTTTTTTTAATAATTTTTTAAATTTCGCATACTACTATTTTTAAATTTTAGCAATAAAATCCAAAAGTGCCTAATTTGTTTTATAATACAGTCAAAATTCTTATTATGGCGAAGTTTAATTTAAAATTGTAAATATAGAAGAATGACCCTTAAATTTTATTAAATTGTTTCAGCTTCTGGGCAGAAATAAGTCTCTGTACTTCAGAACATATTGGCATTTATTTTTAGTTGAAATTGTTGACATTTTTTCGGTTATACTTTTCTACGCACCGGGGCAGCACTTGGTGGAACACAAAATTGTAAAATATTAGTATCTAAAATGCCTGCGCCAGCGCATCCAGACGGCCACCTTAAACTTCCCGGTCGCGGGAGGAAGGATTCCTACTGTAGCACACCTAGCGGACATTAGAAGAACTCGAAACGAAAATGACGTCTCCGCATTTTCACGTCTGAAAAAATAATTGGGTAAAATAAAAAAGCGCTTTGCTTACCAGAACTAACCATGACCGACCTTTTAGACAAATTCAAAAGCTTTTAGTTCTAGTCGGTCATGGTTAATTCTGTGCTCGCTTTAACTTTTTATCCCAATTATATTTCAGACAGACACAATTTTTGTTTGTGCGCACGTAAATTCGTATTCCTAATGAATAACAGAAGGTGTGTATACCAAATATTAACCATATAATAGTAAAATAGCAGAAAACCGTTTTGTAAACAATTACCAACGAAAGGAAAAACGCTCACTAAACAATAAAAATAAGGTTAGGTTAGGAACTTTTTAGGTTGCCTAAAATCTCGCTAGAGGCGTTAAAGTAGAATCCTTCCTCCGCGACCAGGAAGTCACCTTAGGGGTTTTCTGGTTTGATAGCAGTTGAGGCAAGTTTTTACAAGATAAGGGAAAAAAGTGGTGTAGTTATTTACGTTTTAAAATTTATTTTTGTCTTGGTAGCGCAGATTAATGGTAAGTTAGGATTTTTATAGCTGTAACTGTACTTGAAACTTCAATCGCATTTTTTTCTAAACTATGTTTTTCAAACTTTCCTCCATCATATCTCGAGACCTTTTTGGCCGATGCACTTCTAATTTATAGGGGCACATATAGCGCACGGAATGGTCTATTATTAACTCAAAATTTAAAATATTTCTATTTTTTGTTCCCTGGTCTGTCAAAACTCCAGTTGTCAAAATTTTCTTTTCATAATAGTCCGTTCCGTGTATATAAGCTTACAGATTAAAACGAGACAGGTGTCTTCAGAGCGCTATAACTTTGGTTCTAACAACAGGGCTTTATTTTTTAACTTTCCTGTACTTTTTTAAGAAACGAATTAGCCATTTCGTGTGTTTTTTTTCCGTAGAATTCAATAATCTAATCAGAAAAACATTTAAAACAAAAACCAAAGAGTTACCGCACGAGTGACGTTTTTTTTTATATGGAATACCACGTATATTTTTATATAAGTAGATGGGGATTTTTTCGAAGAATTCGGTAATATAGGGGTTGTTGGGTTTATTTCCTGAGGTTCTGCTGCAATTGTCTAAAAACTGCATGATACTATAAGGATAGTTTCACCTGAAAAAACCTGGCTGCCACAGGTAACAGGTGCTTATTTGTCAAAGTCAAGAATTTTAAAAATACGTTTATTACTTTTTGGAGTAGTTTTATAATGCGGTTTTCATCAAAAGAACGGCTTTAAATTATATTATATGCTAAAAATGATATGATATATCTATTTCTAAACCAAGCAGCAAAATTAGAATAAACGGAAAAAATTAAAATACAATACGAGGTAAAATATGGTGGTAATAAGAACACTTAACATAATATAACAAAAAATTATAATATTACTAATAATTTAAATGTTCTATATAACCCCCGTTATTTTCAAAACATATTATTTGAGGTTCCTGGTTAAGACGATTAATTTTATTTACAATTATTTTTTCTCTCATTTCTTCCGTGTTTGTGTTCTCATTGGCCCGACAATTCAATTGTTAAGCATACCACACCAAACATGAAGAGAAGACCTTCCTTGGTATTTAATCTCTTGAAATTTCCTGGGATTTTGTCTTACCAGCTGTGCGTATTGCGTCGGTTAAATATTCCTGATGAAGTGAACGTAGCTTCATCCGTCCAAAGAATCGTTTGAAACAGGGTAGGATCGTTATCTTGTTCATGGATTAAAATTTGGGAAAAAAAATTAAAAGCGAAGTTTATTTTGTTCACGTGTTAAATGCTGCACTGGAAGAACGTGATATGGAAGATACTTAAAATATTTCAGTGTTCTCCGAATCGTCGCATAGGTTACTCTTCTTCTTGCAGGGCCATACCTCGAGTCTCTTACTGCGTCAGCAATTGACTTCATGGGATATTTGACGTATTTTTACATCAAAATACATTTTATGTAAAGAGCCCATTTATAAAATACTTAGATATTTCCACCCACTATACGTACCGAAGCCTGTACATTGAATCCGTCTACCAATGAAACGTCGTACCAATCAAGACCATTTTCTGCTGCTTTTAAATTTATTTCCACTAAAGTTGCAGGTCGTTCTCCCCCCGCTCCATTGCATTCGACTTTATTACCACAGTCACCTTAAAAATAAAAACTTTGTAAACGTTTTATAAGGGTATGTCAGTTTTTAAACAATTTAATAGTATATTACCTATACCTAAAGTCCAAAATTTCTGTCAGTGACTCACTTAATACCGGCCACCCAACCGACGAAGCGGCTGAATAAAAATCTAACAATATAAATGATTTTTAAGCCTATGATATACTTTTCCGCTCAAATAACAGTGAACCGGCCAAAAGTTTCATCGCCACGTTGTCATAGTTCGCGAAAATAAGTTACCAGCCAGCGATCGCACTTAAAATAGCACGCCAATATGTATTGAAATCATTGTTATCGAGAAGACAATAAAAGTGGCAACACATATTCCTTAGTTTACAACTTGAACAGACATGAAAATAGGCGTATCGACAGGGTTTTTGTGCTGTTCGATGATTTTATTTAGTTATTATTGATTGTGGACAGATTTTGAGTTTAAATTTTAATTGCTATACAGGGTATTTTGAAAATATTGTAAATTTCTAGTAATAGTAGTACCTATATAGATATTGTTTTGTGCCAATTTTATTATAGTTTATCTTATTTAGTGTATATAATTGTATATACAGATTAAGTGTTGTTAAGTGCTTTTAATTCAGTAAACAATGAATATTAACCAACCTTTAACTAGTTATCCGCCTACAAAAAAAAAAACAGTTAACGTTAAAAGAACGAATAATGGTTAAAATGTTTACCATGGTATTCGGGAACGAAATCCAGAACTAACCACTTTGGATGCTGCAGAGATACTTTTTCGCGTACGGTATTCTAAGTTTTAAAAGGCAAATAAACAATATTGGTAATTATTCGGATACTGGAAATGCGATTTTTTTTGCACACTCTCTACTTTCCGATTGTTAAACATGAATCAGAAGCTGTTTTTTTGGCCGCCTCTTATAGAATTTCAAAAGAATAATAATTGAATTGTTTAATTCCATTTTACGACATATTCCTTTAATTTCAGTCATTTGCACGAAAACATTTAAAAAACTCATACCATTTTAATATTAAAAAAAATCACTCAAAAAGTACGGAAAAAACCTTAATTTTCAATAAAAAGTAGGTAAAACGTTTACGTCCCAAATTCTAAAAATGTTGACCTGTTGCCAAGTTGTAATAGTTTCCTTTATGACATTTTTATAAGGTATGCGAACCTTGCTTTGCTCGGCCCGCAATGTTTGATCAAAAATATCCTCGATATGGAAATCCTAAATATGGAACTCGAAAGGCCCGAAATAGTTATTGGATTCTCCAAGCTGATGATCTTAGGGCTTTCGTGTTCCTTATATAGTGGATATTTTTGATGAACAATGCGTGTCAATAACGTATTTAATATTGAATTTGCAAGATCGGTGGTGAATTGGCAAGTCGGTGTAACATGGATTGTCTAACGTTCTGTTTTTACATCTTTTTTAATTTATGTTAAGACTGAAATTTTATTATTTTTTTCATGTAGCAAAATAAAATCGAAAAAGGTAAAATTAAAGTAAAAAATGTATTTTTTTTTTGAAAAACGTTGAGAAATCGCCAAAAAAAATTAAATTTGTGTTCTATGACCCTAAAAAAAATACATTTTTCATTAATCCGAATAATACCAAAATAATATAGGCTTGTTACTAATTTAAAGGGTTGATGAAAATGTGGGAAAATAACTTTTGCTTGTAAAAAATATTTTCATGTTTTGACGAAATTTTATCATTTATTTTTTTACGCCACTGGAATTGATTCCCTAACCCCACACAACCCGGGGCACTCTAAAAGCGAGCGATGCGTCATTGACAGAAATTTTGGACTTGAAGTATAGTAGGTACAGAAAAGTGGATTTTTACTTGATAAGTATGGTACGTTTGAATCCGAGCGAAGCGAGGATTTAAATACCATACGAGTCAAGTAAAAACACTTTTTCTACTTGCGTGCGCAAAGTACTTACTTTACGCACGCAAATGAGTGCGCAAAGTTTAACTTTGCGCACGGAAACTCTTTGCGCACACATTTTTGTTCTGCATATTTGCCATATTTATGGTCGATTTTTTAATGTATTAATAACTTCTGAATGAAATAAATTATAAAATTGTGCTTTATTGAATTTTATATACATTTGGCGCTTAGTAAATATCCCCTATCAATTTTCTTTAGTATCATGTTAATATTTTTCCTTGCACCATGTATTTCATAGACACCATGCCTATTTTCTCAAATTAAGCAAGGAATTTAGTCCAAATACTTTATGGTCGAAATATTCCATGCTGAAAAGTGTTTTAAAGATCAAGAAAAATGTAGATATCGGTAAGTTTTATAAGTTAACAGCATTTATTAAGAAACAAAATGTAGGCTTTCGGTCAAAAAAGTCAAGTATTTTTTCAAAAGAAGAAATATCTTCATTTATTAATAAAGCACCCGATGAAATATATCTTTTGATAAAAATTGCGACCATTTTCGGACTTGCTGGCGCCTGCAGACGAGAAGAACTCGCAAAAATTAAAACATCTGACATCGAGGACAAAGGCAACCTAATTGTTGTGAAGATTCCAGACGCAAAAAACTATACGGCACGTACTTTCGTCCTGTCTAAAGAAATCAACAACGGAAAGTATTTGTTCTTATATCGAAAGTATACAGCATAACGGCCACCGACAACACATCAACGGTTTTTCGTATATTTCAAAAGGGGAATTTGCACACAGCAATGCGTTAGGATCAATACATTTGGGAAGATGCCTTCTGAGATAGCAGCATTTTTAAAGTTGCCGAATCCAGAGCTATATACCGGCCACAGCTTTCGGCGGTCTTCTGCAACGTTACTTGCAAATTCCGGAAAAGGACTCATAGATATTAAGCGGTTAGGCGGTTGGAAATCGACAACGGTAGCCGAGGGATACATTGAAGAATCAGCAGGCTACAAAAAGGGGTTAAATAAAAAAAAACTGCAACAAGCCAAAAACTCTCAAGAAGCCAGATGAAATGTTTTGTTCCACAGACGCTGTTCAATCAGCTAAAACACAAGATTTCGTCTTAACATCGAGCAGCGAACCATCATCGACGTTCCTAATCATTTGAAATCGGCCATAAACCTTCAACATGCAACTAATTGTACTTTTAACATTAATATTGTTAATAATAATTAATAATAGTTTTTTTGTATAATCAGTTAAAATAAAAATTTAATTATTTACTTTGGATTTTTAATTTTTACTGAAATATTCGTAAATTTCTAATAATCATACTTTTTAATAAAACAATCGTAGAAAAAGTATTCGCAAGTAGAAAAAGTATTGTTCCTAATATTGTGCAAAGTGACTTTTCCGCACTTAAAGCTTATCCGAACTCCGCTTCGCTTCGTTCGTCTAACTGCTTTGGCGTGCGGAAAAGTATCCCTTTGCGCACTTATTAGAAAAATAACTATTTCTAACGAAGTGCGTATACTATTTTTCGCATTTTGTAGATAATTGCCTATTTTGCATATCATATTAAAATCAGTTTATAATAATAGTTACTGAGAAAATTTACGTAAAAGTCTGACGTCTCAGTACATGGCAATCTAAACCTAAACAAGATGTTGTTTTTTGTAATTAACAACGGTTGACAGCATTCAAATAAACTTTAAAGAGCAATTTTTTGAACAATAATTATTGAAATGGCTGATAAAAACTTGTCAGAAGATATCTTAAATGAAGCCCAGGAAGCTTCTTTTAGTGTACTTCTAGGGAAATCTGAGGAAAGGTATGAGAAAGTGTATAATATGTTCTGCGAGTGGAGAAACTCCAAAAGATTTAATGGAAACTTAATGCTGGCCTATTTTTACGAAAAGGTAGGCTATTATGGTTAAAGTATTATACAGGGTTATTCGTTTAAAGTTAACAGGGCTTTATTTTTGAACTTCCCTGTACTTTTTTAAAAAATGAATATGGCCATTTTGTGTATTTTTTTTCGTAGAATTCAATAATCTAATCAGAAAAACATTTGAAACAAAAATAAAAGAGTTACAGCACGAGTGACGTATTTTTTAAATGGAATACCCCGTATATTTTTATATCAATAGATAGAGATTTTCACGAGGAATTCGGTGATATAGGGGTTGCCGGGTTTATTTCCTGCGGTTCTGCTGCAATTGTCTTAAAATTGCATGATACTATAAGGATAGTTTCAGCTGAAAAACCTGGCTTTGGCCACAGGGCCAACGAGGTGCTTATTTGTCAAAGTCAAGAATTTAAAATACTTATTACTTTTTTGAAGTAGTTTAATGAGGTTTTCATCAGAAACGGGGTTTTAAAATTTTAACTTATTATAAATGGAGAAAACGCCGGGAAACACAGAAAAAATTTCCAAATTTCCACCGAAATATATCAGTAAAAAAGATTTTAAAAATGAAGGGCTTTTTCGAAGAAACAAAATTGGGTAAAATTTTATTTAACCGCCATTTTTATAAAATTTTTTATAAGGGGGTTTTTTGGGGCGTGATCACGAATCTTTAGTTTTTTTCCGGGCCCCCAAGAAGGGCGGGTCCGTAAAAATTTTTCCCCAAAAATTTTTACGTATTAGAAAAAGGACTACAATAAGAAAAAAAAACCGGGATCGAGCATTTAAATTTTTTTCTTTTTATCCCATAAA
>JAHBCN010006266.1:0-49957 GCA_019359885.1 Listronotus oregonensis | reverse complement strand
TAATTACTAATATTGTTTTTTTTGCCTTTTAAAACTCTGAATACCGTACGCGAATTAACTTTTTTTAAAAGTTCACATATCTCTGCAGCACCCAAAGTGGTTAGTTCTGGATTTCGTTGAATCCCATGGTAAACATTTTTAACCATTATTCTTTTTTTAACGTTAACTGAGTTTTTTGTAGGCGGATAACTATTTAAAAGGTTGGTTAACATTCTAGTTTACAGAATTAAAAGCAAACAACACTAAATCTTTATATACAACGATATACAGTAAATAAGATAAACTATTATAAAATTGGCACAAAACAATATCTATATACTACAATGATTAGAAATTTATAATATTTAGAAAATACCCTGTATAGCAATTAAAATTTAAACTTACAAAATCTGTCCATAATCAATAATAACTTAATAAAATCATCGAACAGCACGAAAACCCTGTCGATACGCTTATTTTCAAGTCTCTTCAAGTTGTAAACTAAGGAATGTGTGTTGCCACTTTTATTGTCTTCTCGATAACAATGATTTCAATACATATTGGCGTGCTATTTTAAGTGCGATCGCTTTCTGGTGATTTATTCTTGCGAATTATGACAACGTGGCGATGAAACTTTTGGCCGGTTCACTGTTATTTGAGCGGAAAAGTATATCATAGGCTTAAAAATCATTTACTACTGTTAGATTTTTATTCAGCCGCTTCGTCAGTTGGGTGGCCGGTATTAAATGAGTCACTGACAGAAATTTTGGACTTTAGGTATAGTAAGAATAACAGGGTTAGTCATACCAACTTCGAAATAAAAAATTCGACCGAAATTAGTAAAATCTCTTCCAAAATCAAAAACAGGCTCAAGCCAAAAAATTTTTGAACCAATAAACATTTAATAATTAATAAAACAAAATAATTTTTAGTAATTTTATTATTATGCATAAAACTGACAAAAAAATTATAGAAATCCGTGTCAATCTTCAATGGATCAGTAATAATGAAATATGCGGGTAAATATATGCTGATGTTATGATGACATATGAGGTCTGTTTGTTATCCAGAGAAATTTTACACTATTTTTACAGTTTTTCTACCTACGTAGTCCTAATATACACCTTCAATAAGAGCATTTTCGCAAAAGTGTAAAATAGTGTACACTATTTCTGAATAACAAACTGATCTGTGTCTCCAGACTTGTCAATTTTGCAGCTGTTAATTTATAAAATTTGAGACACTAGAACTTTTTGTTGATAAAATTACAACGTGCCTAATAATTCTAAACATAATCTTAGTAATAAAAAAAAATTATTTTATTAAATTTATCATAATATAAAGATGATTTCCACACAAATTGGCCGCCACAGAATATTTGCCGCCCTGGGCATTAGCCCCGAGTGCCCCAAGTGTAAACTCGCTACTGTTTGTACTAACAGTACTCCTTGCATTTTTATTTATTTAAAAAAATTATAGATACTTAATACAGTTAACTTATAATTTTTTTTATTAAAACTTAAAGTTATTTTATAAAATATATTATTATAACAATTTTAAGCTTATGGGTCATATTAAAGGACATATAAGTAATATTACACAAAACATTTGAGTGTCACTACAGAAATCACAATAATTATTATTTTATCACTTTTATATAAAAATATTTTTTGTTGATATTTCAAGTGTGTAAACAAAAACAAAGGGTGTATTTAAAAAATACATAAATTATAAATATAAAAAGTTTGTCCTTAACAAGTATTATTATAGTTGCTACAGTATTTCTTAGAGTTTTGGTAGTCCAGCTACAACGGAACTTTCAATTCCAAGGTGGTCTTCTCCCCGAAGTATTTTGAATGTACCTGTAATCAAAAAAATCTGTTGGGTACAATGGTGTACAAAAGCAGTCTTTATGGGGTGGAGATATGGTTCAAAAATCTTTTTGAATTATTAAAAAGTGGAATCACTAACATGAGAATGTGTTCTTTAATCTACTATATGGAAACTGTTAAACATTTCTCAAATATTAAATTGTTTACGTATCTAAACAAATTATAATTTAATTTATCAATAAGATAAACGGTTTATTTTATTAAAAATACTTGTAAAAAATGTATGTATGATAAACTCTTGACATCCAAAGAATGATATAAATTCAAACAAGAGAGATACGACATGAAACTGACATTTTCCTAACGTAAATTTTGTAGTTTTCGAAATATTGGCAATATAAAATATTTTTCGATTGCAAAATGGCTATAATTTGCTAATATGGCCCTTAAGTTTTATTAATAGTTGGCCATGACAGCGTTTAAAAAACAATCAAGCACTACAGAATGTCAATATTTGTTAAAAAATCTGCCTGTTTCTTGCAACACTACCTTATCTCAGAAAATATAGGAGATGAAGCAAAAAGTTAAATGCAAAAATTAATTGACTTATTCCATTCTTTCATATTTCACATTCTGTAGTTCTTGATTGTTTTCTAAACGCTGTCATGACCAACTATTGATAAAACTTAATAGCCATATAGCATACTATAGCATTTTTGCAATAGAAAAATATTATATTCCCAAAATTTCGCAAACTACAAAATTTTGGAATAAGCAACTTTACACAAACTCAGCTTTATTTTTAATTCTATATAAGATAAAAGTATAAAATTTCGGGGTTTCCATTTTAAAAAATTGATTTTTTGGCAGTTCAATTTCATTTTTAATCCTATTTTTTAAATGCCCTGTATAAACAGTCATCAAAATATTATAAAAATCTCTTGAAGTAGGTTCTTTTTAATAGGAAATCAGGGTTGTAAAAAATCATGATTTTTTTTTAAATCAAAAATCGCGATTTAAAAAAATCATGTTTTTTTTTTTTTTTTGTAAATAGCACAATCGAAGTTTGTAACGTGTCCTTATTCTTAAACATTCTCCTATCTCCTAATATTTTTCGTTTTTATAAACTCTTATATTAAATATTTACTGCGAGAAAGCACTTGCACTTTCTTGAAAATTCCTGTCAGAACACGCAGATTTACCGGTCTACATAAAGGGGAGGAACGCGGACGGGCGTCATTTCCTAGTTAAGATCTGTGCGCTCGAGCATTGTTTTTACGGCTAACTGAAAATTTTGATATTGTGTAAAATATAAAATATAGTTTTTTAAAAATGTCGTTTCGAAGAAGTTGGGTTTTAGAAAAAGGGAAAGGGAAAATGTCGCGCTACATGTAAAAAATGTAATTTGGAAATGCAAAGATTGGTGGAGAGGATGAAAAAGCACTGGGAAAAATGTAAATAATAAAGACATCGATACTATCGATACTTATAGTGACTCGTCATTCTCGTCAACGTTATCACAATCACAATCAGTTTTAACCGTAAGTACCTTTTTATTATTTGTTAATTTTTAAAAATGGTGTTGAAATATTTTTTCAATTTTCCATGTTTGGAAATTTTTAAAAACTTATTTTTACAATAATGTGATCAATGTGTTGGTTTCTGGTGCACTTTATGTGTCACGGAATTTCACAATTTTTGAAAATGCTTTGGAATTGATACGTTTTTTAACACTAAACACTATTTGCAACAAAAAATTCTTGGATGAACAATATTTTCTGAAAAAAATACATTTTTTTTATTTTTTATCCAAGTAACTATTAAGGTATGTAACTATGACAACACAACACCTTTTATTTCTCAAAAAGTGGCTCATTCAACGATTTTTTATTTTTTGCTTTAAATTAAATCGATTCTATTTGACGGGCTCTATCAAACCAAACTAGAAAAATTATAAAATTCCGTGACACATAAAGCGCACCAGACCCAATGTGTTTTCTTAGATACTTTACATACATCTATCATCTATGGACAATTGAAGCCTCATATTGTTTTTTTTAATTGCAGGTACAACGTACTTCAAGCATAAATACGTCACAAATTCAAACTGAACAAAACTTTAGCAAGCAAGTACGTCCACTCAGTTTCCCCTTTAATCCCAGTAAACAAAAAAAAAAAAGAATGTAATACTGACAATACTGACATTACTGACACAACTTCTTCTGGATCTTGATGTCTTTTGTTGTACGTACTAGTAAAGCCTGCCAAAAATGAAATTGATAAGCAGATTGCCAGAGCCCTCTATGCAACTAATAGCAGTTTCATCTGCCCGGAGCAATCCGAAGTTAAGAAAGCTATAGCACTACTGCGACCTGGATGTGTACCGCCCAGTAGAAACGATGTGTCAGGCAGACTGCTTGATCAAATATATACCGAAGAAAGAAGCAAATGCTTTAAGGGGTTGTCTAGAAGTAACGTTTGTCTTTCACTCGATGGATGGTCTAATGTGCATAATGAACCCATAGTATGTGCAACAGTTACTGCAGAAAATGGCTCCCCCTTTCTATTCGACACTGTAGATACAACTGGGCATCCACATAAACACCTAACAGAAATTGCAGCAACTCTTATAAACAAACTAAGAACCGAGTATGATTGTACAGTGAGTAGTTTCGTGACAGATAATGCAGCTAACATGTCTGCAATGCGAAATGAAATAAAGGCATCTGATAAATTCAATGTAATAGCATATAACTGTACTACACATATACTAAATTTATTATGTAAAGATTTGGAAATCGCTTGATATAAAAGAGCATGTAGTCCAAATCGTAAAGTACTTTAGGAACAATCATTTTGCATCTGCAACATATGCCAAAGAAGGAGGCAAAAAACTAGTCATACCTAGTGATGTTCGATGGAACTCGCTTGCAGACTGCTTGCAAGTATTTACCGAATCATGGCCCATACTTTTTAGAATCAGTGAAGAACACAAAGAAAAGATTGACAGTATTATCAGGGAAAAAATTTCAAACATTCATTTAAAGAGAAGTGCTGAAGATTACCTCAAAATTTAAGCCAATTTCCATTGCCATAGATAGGTTGCAAAAGACCCACGCCACTATTTCAGATGTTGTAGAGCAATTTAAAATATTAGAAGATTACTTTGAAGAAACTAATCTGACATTACATCAACTGCAAAAATTTAAAAATCGATATAATATGTGTATAACCCCGTATCATTTGCTGGCATTTCTTATCGACCCAACGAAAACACAAAGTTTGACATATACTGAAAAAAATATTGCATTACAAACTGCAAAAGAACTGTATCCAGATAGTGGTTTATTACCACTAATCATCAAGTTTCTTGCCAAATCAGAGCCTTTTAACGATATTATGTTTCAAGATGATATCCTGAAAAGCGTAAAACCTATTGACTGGTGGAAATCACAACGAAACGCAGATATTATTGAAAAAAGAACTTCCCATAATTACACAACTGCTCTGTGCAGCTGCTTCGTCTGCATCAGTAGAGAGGATATTCTCAACATTTGGTTTAGTGCACTCTAAACTACGCAATCGATTAGGTACTGAAAAAGCTGCCAAACTAGTGTTTCTTTACAAATATTACAATTAAATTTGTTTTTTGTTTTGAATATTTTCTGCAATAATACTTCTATCTATGTGTTCTTGTGTTCTTGTAATAAATTAATTTACTATACTAACGTAATTTATTTTTGTTTCGATTTTTCTTCATAACCCAAATTATTTTTTTTATAATTTTTATTTTTGATTTTAATCATGATTTAAATTTAAAAAAATCAAGTGATTTAAATCGTGATTTAATCGTGATTAAAATCAATTGATTTAAATCCTTGCAACCCTGTAGGAAATCTAATTAAAATTAAATAATAAAGGCTTATTCCTTATACAAAAAATTAATAATTATTTTAGGATCCCGTCGGATCCGTCATTTTTTATATAAAATTTAAAATATGTCAAAAACGGTATATGAAATGTGTCTAGAATTTTGCGTAAAATAAAAAAGATGCAATAATATATAGGGTGTCCCATTTAAATTAAGGAAGTTGATGCGTGTCCAAGGAAAATGGAGTAACTTGTATACACAAAAGTAAAATATTGTTAAAATATAAATTAAACTAAGAAACTTTTATATAATTTTCTGTATCATGTATATTTTGTGGGATAAGGTAGTGTCCCAAGATAAACGGGCCACCCTGTACAATTTACTAATATGAAAGATTATTTTATTAATGTGTATAATAAATTATTTAAAATTCAAAGTTACTATTTCGATAAGATTTTACGAAAAATTTGCGTTGGTGTTATAGCCACAAACAAGTTAGCAAGCGCATGTGCGAAATGAAAATAAATTTTTAAAAGTATCTAATAAAACAAACTACGAATTTTGTTTTTGTTTTTAATTTTATGGGGTTGGATGAATAAGAAAAAATTTGTACAAATATTTTCTGAACAACTCGCATATATCTAAAAAATACATACCGTTGTCTCCCCAATCAGAATTCCATGAGTTTGCAATGATCCAGTAAGGCACGTTGTTTTCAACACCCCATCCTAGGATTCTTATGGCGTGACCACCGAGGAATTTGCCGGTGACATGTTGGTATACACCTAAAATATAAGAAATGACGACTTTAAACATATACAACCACAAGGCGCGTGCTGGCCCACTGGGATACCGGGAGTTTCCCGGTGGGCCCTTGTAAGTTTGCTTCGAAGGGCCCTCCTAAGACTTAAGGCTTACAACACATCGACATTTTTGGTTGTTTTTAAATCGGGAAAAATGCGGATATGTTATAAATTTACAACTGTAGTGTCCTAGAGTTTTGAAAACGAGATGTGTGCAACCGAGAAATCTTATTCTTCAAGCAAGATAAAAAAGTGCTCTTTTAAAACATAATAATTTGTGCTCTTAAAATCAATATTTAGCCTATTTGTGGTGAGTACAATTATTTTTTAATTAAAAATAATAGCCAAACAATAATGTAATTTTTTTACATAAATTTAATTTCAAATTAAATATCAAAATAAATTGCAAGTAGTAATTTTTTATTAATTGTATATAAATAAACATCTCCTTAAAAAAATGTAAATATGCAAAACTTGAAAAAACGTTCGACTCGCTTTGATGAAACGGGCGCAGTGTTGCCAATTTTTTTAAACTTTGAAAGGCCATATTTCGAAAACAGTTAACTTTTGACCCATATATTGACGACTGTGTTGTCATTTCGTAAAATATTTATTAACAATTTTAGAAATGTTTTATAAATCATACATTTTATTAAACTTTTCATTTAAAAAAAAGTTATGCGCTTCGCAAAGAAAAAATAAATTTGTAAGAAATATTATAATATTGGAATGGGCAAAATATTTTTAATTTTAATTTAATAATAGGTATTTATTATTTTATCGAGCAAGACAACATAAATAATTTAATTTTTACTGGTTGGCAACACTGACCGTCGCGTCCGGTCGAGATATTCCCCTCTCTTTCTTGGGTCGGTAGAAAGGGAATCCGCTGCACCGTTTCTGTCTGTCTTCGTTTCGCTCAAGCCTTTGCCCATTAAATTGATCTTCTTTTATCGCACTGAAAATCTTTGCACCTAAGAAATTGGTTTGCCAGAGGTGTATATATGTTAAACGTTAAATAAATAAATTGTTAGTTTTACCAAAAACTGTAATTTTTACTAAAACTGGTCTTTTTATTTAATCATTTATTGGATTGTAACATTTGATCTCATTTATAAATGCAGACGTTCTAGATATGTAACGTTTGTCCCATGGTGTAAAAATGATTTCGGCAGAAAAAAAACATTGTCTTACACTTTTAAGTTAAAGATCTTCAAAAAACCTGTAAGTCCATTTGTTAATATATCTGTCTGAATTTGCTCTACTCTACTTGATAAGGAATATGCTTTAGTTCCGTATTGTTTGTCTTGATCGTATGGAATTCTGTAGCTTGCTTCACATTTTTGTACACATTTGGGAGTTTTATTGTCGTCCCCTAAAAAAAATTAAAAATTATTATTATATTATACTACTCAACTGACTACTAATATTATAAATTTTATTGGATTTGCGAAAGAAGCGAATCTGAAAACTCTGATATAGAAAATGAAGCAAAAGCGGCTTTATGCACGCAAATTTCTCAAAAATCGTATCAGAAAACTAACGAAAAATTTGATGTTTGGTGCGTAAAAATTTAGTGAATATTTAAAAAAAACTTATTTTGGCCTACTTGCCCCAGCTACCTTTAAAATGTGCCTCTTCTACTTTATGGAGTATTTATTCAATAATGAGCACTTCAATTTATTTAAATAAAAATGTGACATTAGTAAATACGGTGTGGTCATTTAAGTATGCAACATATGAGATTTGTTTTTATTAATTGCACAATCAAAATACAAATATTGCCGAAAGTTGGTGCATGTTCGATAGTCATATTAGGTGCACTTAGAATGATTGCAAGTCAAACAGCATACAGGGTAGGTCAAAAAATATAAAAATTGTACAAGAGTAAAGAACCCTTATTTTAGAAAAGTCAGCAAAATGTTATAAAGAAAAAATATTCAGAATTAAAAGTTTTGCCTAAATATCAAAACATGGCCTTCTAAAAATTCTTTTGTTTTTTTTTTGAAAAAGCTTTAAAATTTCTGTCTGTTTGAAATAAACCAAAATTCTGCTTACAGTTGAATAATGAACTTGTCTCTCAAAATGTCATTGAAAATATCTTTTTTTTTTTAATATTATTGTAAAAGTGGCCATGAGAAAATTCTGGAAATTATTTTCAAGTTCCGTATTTCACCGCTAGAGGGCGTAACTAAAAATTAAATATGGAAAACGTATTTTTTTCCGAAAACCCACATATTAGCCTATATTTTTGATAATACTGTTAGAAAGCCTAGAAAATTCTCTATTATTTTGGATTAAGGCTCATTGGCATACGACCGGTTAGTAGGGCTCTTGAAAGTGTAATCATTAAAATCGGTTTAAATTTGAAACCACTTATTCGATTTCAGCAAATTAAAATTTGTTTGCAAGATAAATAAGGCTGTTTTAAATATCCGTTCTCCTTTCGTAATAATTTCAGTTTTTTTTTATTTTACTGCAAAAATTTAAATCGAACGGTATATTTTTGACATCATATTTAAAAAGTAGATAAAATTTGCAAAAATATTGTGAAAACCCGACGATGATATCTTTGCTCGTTTTAAACTTATAGCGAATTAAAGTTTTTTTTTACGCGCAGAGTCAAAACTTAGTACCGCCATCTAGCGTTCAACCCTAGAATGTCTAATTAACATTATTATAGTTGATTTCTCAAGCTGTTAATAAAATACACCCTGTTGTCATAATTAATAAATGAATACTTAAACTAATAGATCACAGCATCAAAGGATGATTATGTGATTATTAACAAATTTCTCTTTATATTTAAATGATGGTCCTGAAAAGGACCGATTTTAAACCCAAACATATTAGGTTCCTAATGCCTCGATAGATGTTCAAACTGCTTTCCATCACATTCCAAACAAGCTTCCAATCTTCTTTGTTTGGATAAAATTGCTGTTTCGATTTCAGCAGCTGATAATTGATTAATGGCATCACGGATTCTGTTTTCCATATCATGTCTAGTTGTGGGTGGAGTTTGGTACACAATATCTTTTAAGCGACCCCATAAGTAAAAGTCGAGGCATGTTAAATCGGGTGACCTGGCCGGCCAAGGAAATAGACTTCCCCTTCCGATCCAGCGCCCTTGAAAATATTTATTAATATGATCCCGCACGAAACGGGAAAAATGTGCTGGACACCCGTCCAATTGGAAATACATGGTCCGTCTTACTTCCAATGTCAAATCTTCAAAAAAATATTACCGGTTAATGTGCCATCAAAAAAAAGGACCAATAATTTTCATTCCGATAATGCCACACTACACGTTTACACTCCAGCGGCCTTGGTGCTGGACTGGACTCGCATCCAGTGGGGATTTTCAGCCGACCAATAATGCATATTATGCCTGTTAACTCTACCATCGCTACTAGAAGTAGCTTCATCGGTCCACAGAATCTGGGACAAAAAATGCCTGTTTTCGCGAATCATTGCTAGCATCCATTGATCATCAATTCTGCGCTGAAAATAATGTTCGTTTAAGGCTTGGTGTGGGATTATATGGTAGGAGTGTAGCCTTAAAATAAAAAGAAATGCCTATTATATTCAAGGAGTAAATTATATTAAAAATGTGTATTAAAAAGGTGCGCTAATGCAATTAATTACTTGTGGTCTTTTAGTATATTTCGAACAGTAGTTCGAGTTATTCCCAAATCTAAAGATAACGCCCGAGTTCCAATATGTTATTAAATTCTACGTAGGCCAACACATTAATAATGTTTTCTTCCGTTCTTCCAGTAGTGCGACGCCTTCTAAATCTGGGCCGACTAAAACTCCCAGTATCGCGTAGTCGCTGTACCAAGCGTGGAAATACTCTTCTGCCATAATGACGGCGATCTGGATACCAAATGGCATACTGTCTTTCAGCTATTGCTGCTTTTTGAAAGTACTCGAAGAAAACCGCAATCATATCAACAGCTTTATCATTTGAAAAAGAGGCATTTAACAAAAAAATCGCGCAAAAATATTTAGATACCAAATTGACAAAATAAAAGCATCTAATAAATAGTTGACGTGTCAAAAAATATTATTTGAAAATTTCTTTTGTTTTTGCCGCCTACTATACGTTAATTGACATTCTAGGGCCGAACGCTAGATGGCGGTACATAAGTTTTGACTCTGCGCGTAAAAAAACTTTAATTCTATAAGTTTAAAACGGCAAAGATATCGTCGGGTTTTCACAATATTTTTTCAAATTTTATCTACTTTTTTAAATATGATGTCAAAAATATACCGTTGGATTTAAATTTTTGCAGTAAAATGAAAAAACTGGAATTATTACGAATTGCGCCCTATAGCTCTTTTTTATTGGGAAATGCAGAGCGATAAGGAGAACGGATATTTAAAACAGCCCTATTTATCTTGCAAACAAATTTTAATTTGCTGAAATCGAATAGGTGGTTTAAAATTTACACCGATTTTAATGATTACACTTTCAAGAGCTTCCCCCACCCCTACTATCGGTCGTACGCCAATGAGCCTAATCCAAAATAATAGAGAATTTTTTAGGCTTTCTAACAGTATTATCAAAAAGATAGGCTTATATATGGGTTTTCGGAAAAAAATACTACTAGATACAGCCGCTTACCTCGCTTATATGCCCACCCTGTATATAAAAACTAGGTGTAATGTTAGTAAATGACACTTTGATTGATAATTTTTAAATCAGGTTAATAGTTCTTTAATTACCTGTACACGGTAGCCTGGAACCGTTGACGTGATGTTCACAAGGAGCAATTTCATATGGCCGACATCCCTATAATAAAATCACAAATTTAATAGTATTTATAGTTCTCTACAAAAACTACAACATATTTAGTAATAGTAGAGATCCGAATTTGAGGCGACCTTCATCCATTTGCCAACCGAATGAAAACTATTTTTTATTATTTGAAAAGAAATAAAATTTGGTGAAAGGCATACATGCTAATTTAACTAAATAAAAAATATATATTAAAATGATACAAGTTGTATGTACAAAAAAATTAAATGTTAAATTTCAAAAATGTTTAAAGGTTTTATTTATGAAATTGAAAAAATGAAGTGATATATTAGTATTGGCATGTACCATCGTGCCGAAAAAAAACTGGGGCAGCAAAATCTCCTAAATCTCTTTGTATATTAGAATAATATATTTTGATGTTGTCAAAGTTAATTTAATTTTGTGACAACCTCGTCAACAAAATCGTTCTTTCAAAATGCCCGCATTATCTCAACAAAAAGCGATAATATACACTCGAGTGATGGATGGAGTTCCTATAAGAAGAATCGCAGAAGAATTGGGCATTAGTAAAAATACCGTTTCCTTAGCTAGGGCAAAAATTGCAGAATATCGAGCTATTGTAAGAAATCCAGGTTCTGGTCGACCAAAAATTTCAAACGACTAAGAAACAATCCGTTTGAAACAGCAATAAAGGCTAAAGAAGACACGCATTTTCCTGGTTCTGCTAATATAGCTCGTAGTAGAATAAGAAATTCGGAAATTAAAAGTGGTAATTGTCTCGAAAGTTGCCTCCTCTACGATTTTGACCAAATTTGGTATACGGGGGTTTTTGGGGCGCTGATTACGAATCTGAAAAAAATATTTTTTCGGCAACGTTTCGTTTTTGAGATATTCATCATCAAAGTTGAATATCAAACTAACCTTATTTTCCCTATATTACCCCTCTTTTTTGTACATAATTCTTGATTTTTACACTAAAGTGGCACATAATATTTTATAAACACCTTTTAAAACCTTGTATTTTTATTTATTTTACTCCTTTGTCCATTAAACTACGAACTTTCAAGTCCAAAGGCAGCCGCCATATTTGCTTACGTATATACATGGTTGCGGCCACTTTGGGGCGTGTGAAAGTGGATGTTAGCAATTAAATGAAAAAAAGGTGTAAAATAAATATGAAAACAAGTTTTTAAAAGGTGTTTGTGAAAAATTGTTTGCCAATGTAGTGTAAAAATCAAGAATTCTGTGCAAAAAGAAGAAGGAAACGTTGCCGAAAAAATTTTTTTTTAGATTCGTAATCAGCGCCCCAAAAGACCACCGTATACCAAATTTGGTCAAAATCGGAGAGGAGGCAACTTTCGAGACAATTACCTTAAAAGTTGCTGTACAACAAATAGAATATTTGTGACTGAAGCAAACAAACAGAGAAGATTAGAATTTGCCCATCAATATGCACACCAAAACAACATATGGGAAATGGGTGCAATAATGGCAAAATCCGCGTTTACAGGCCTTCTAATACCAGATATGATGAAAGATATACACATAAGACTAATCAAATTGGACGTTTTAGTATAAACGTTTGGACCTGGATTAGTTTTAAAGGACCAGGCGTTTGTCAAATAGTGCACTTAGGATATTGCAATATCCTGAACAATGTTATGATGTCATCGGTTGGTGTAGTCTATGGGCAAGATTTTATCTTCCAACATGATAATGCTCCTATACATACAGCCCGTATAGTTCAAAACTATCTAGACGAAAGACGAATTCAAGTTTCACCGTGGCCCTCGAAAAGTCCTGATATCAACCCAATTGAAAACGTTTGGGGTAAAATGGCAAAATATATGTATAAAGATAACTTTAGGCCCAGAAATCATAATGAATTACGCCTAAAGATAGATGACGCATGGGACCAAATAACCGAAGAATATACCAGAAACTTAATTTTAAGTAAGCCACGACGTTTGCAAGCTGTAATTGATAACGGTGCCCTTACTCAATTTTATTTTACCTTTAGGAAATACATTATTTTAGTAAACTTACCTGTTCAGAGCCATAAGGTCCTCCAGACACGATACCTTTTCTAACCCAATAATGGAAAGCGGCTCCTGGAAAGCCGCCGTTGCATCCAGCACCGCAGGTGTAGCAGCAAGAAACTAAGTCGTCAGCGGAGAATCTAAAGTGTGTCTGACCCTTCGAGTGGATGCACACCCTGTCGGACATTACCTCGACAGCTCCAAAGGCCTAAAATTGAGTAATTTCTTTTATATTCTATCACCAGTGGCGTAGTTAAGTGCAAGTGGGCCCTTTACCAGTTCAATGGAGGTGGCCCCTAGGTACATTAAGTTATTAATCTAGCCGAGAAGTGTGTTTCCTGTGAAAAATACTTAGAAGGCTTCAAAAAATATGAGCCATAACTTATTCGACACGGAATGCAAATCTGAGAAAGGCGTTTTGAGGACTTTTTCTGCCAATAAAAATAAAAAAAAAACGAAAAAAAAAAGCCATTTCGATTTTTGATAATAACTCAAAAACCATAAACCACCAATAATGTAGAAAAACATACTTAACAAGACCACGCCATAAAGCTTTAAAAAAATTTAATCCTTTGTTTATTAGAGTAATATCAAATTTATAAAATTATTATATATAAGTGAAGAGTCACTTATTCATATATACATACATATGTACACTAATCTCGACAACTACTTGATCTATGAAGACAAAATTTGATATAAGGGTAGGTAGATTATGAGTAGGAGTCGTTCGCTAAGAAAGAATTTTACGAATCTTACCCCCTAAATGGTAGAATGGAAGCGAAAGTTTGTATCAGATTTCGTCATTTCTGGACTTACTTCCGTCCAGAAATGACGACGAGGTTTGATATGAAAATTGTTGTATAGGTTATTAATTACAATTAAAAATTATTTGTTTTAACACTTTTGTAACTACATCCCTTGCCCTCCTTTCCAAGAGATGTAATCCCAAAAATGTCTCGTTTTTGAATTTTTACAGCTTTTACTCTAAGGAGTCGGCCAGTTTAGTTCCTTCTCTGGCAGCTCCCAACAGAGCAACACGTAGTGCCACTTTTATGCATTCTTTTACAGTTCAACTTAGAAGCCCCGTACCTTCTCCGTTCCTTCATCCTTAGAGTTTCCAGACTATGGAATTTGCTACTCGCAGATGTTTTTCCTTCTCCTTAAAATTATGTTATTTTGGTTTTTTAAAAAGTTGTGTGACTTGAGTTTTTAGTTACCTATCCTATAAAGCCGGAGTCTCATGCATCTGATTTCCGACGATCCGATCATCCGAAAGTATTTTGATTGGTCAGAACATGTGGCGCCACAATGTTCTGACCAATCAAAATACTACCTGAGGTTCCACAGTGCCACAAATGCCAGGGATTCTGGCACACTAAAAACTTCTGTCATGGACAGGCCCGCTGCGTGAAATGCGGTGCCGAGCACCTCTCAAATAAGTGCAAGAAACAGAAAGATACCCCGGCGACGTGCGCCAACTGCAATCAGCCTCATGCTGCAAACTACAGGGGATGTCCAAAATTCCCCAGACTACCTAAAAGCACTGCTCAACCCAAGAAATCCACCCCGGTAACCCAGAGCGCATCCTACGCTCAGAAGGTTGCCCCTAAAACAACTCTTACCCAAGTTTCTGCCTCACAAGGTCAGTTTCAGGCCCTCATGGACCGACTGGCTGCCTTCGAGGCGAAATTTGACGCCCTGAATGCTCAGTAAACTCCTCCCTCTTTCTTTCCCTGTCCCTTGTCTTTGGAGTCCTTTTATGGACAACAAAATTCGCCCAGTTAATCTTAATATCCTTTCATGGAATATCAATGGCATCATCCAAAATAAACATGAGTTGGAAGACATTCTTTCCCGCTATGAGATAGATGTAGCGACAATCCAGGAAACCAATCTTACCCCAAATCACCGTGTCTCCTTCAGAGATTATCTTGTGACTAAGTATTCTTAGGATGGTCGGTACCTACAGGATGGACCCGGGTACCCCCACCCTGGCCTCTCGGCCTAGCCCTTAAAAATCCGATTTCTGGATTGTCCCGAGTCACTGGGGCAAGGGCCTCAGCTTCTCAGTCACTTCTTAAACCCCACTCCCTTTAAACCCCGATTTCAGGCTAAAAAAAACTTCAAAACCCTAAACAACCGTGATAGCCAAACATGGCAAACACGTAGTGAGGTTTTTTCTCAGCCAAAAGGAGAGCGGGGGTGGTTGGAAGCCTAGGGGGAGTTCGGAGGGCCTTTTAAGCCCTACGGGATCCTTAGGTGGGACCCTTACTACTACATAGGTTTTTTCCCCACCATTCTAACCGTGCTTAACCCGCCTATCCTCGCAAAAACGAAACGGTTTACGTATTAGAGATGGGTAACTTGATCATTCACTGGCGATCAAATCAATTATTGACCCATTTCTCAAATGATCCAATCTTTTCAATCGTTCATTCAATCAATCATTTATATAAGCGTAATAAACCAAACGTCCCGGGGATGGAACGGCCCCATTTTTTTGATATGGTGACACATGGCACACTGGACCGGTTATTAATTGTCCCTTCATCGAACAAGATTGCAAGCGGGGGGGAAAAAACCAAGCCAGTCACCACAGACAACAAAACCCCAAATTGTTACGTTACTTTCCTTTTTCGTCGGGTAGTGATTCGATCACTGCGAGCGTACGGGATTCGATCGCTCAATATTCATAAACGATTCGGTCACTGTGATCGAATCATTCACGTTGACCCCTTCTCTATTATATCACGCGTGTGTCAACTTACATATTAATCGTTTAATAAATTTTAAAAATTTAAATCCAAATGTAAGGTCTTTGGAAAGTTAAGAAATAAGTCGAAAAAAAAAAGATAAAAACCCAAATTTTTTATTCAATAACATATTAGCTGGTTTAAAAACAATTGGGAAAAAAAAAACTGTTCTTCTATGATTTAAATAAAATTTTTTTCCCTTATCTATTTGGGAATTAACTATACTTCATTTCACGAGGGTTTGTACTTTCGTCATCAATTGCCTTCCCTTTTTTTTTAAAAATTTAAAAAAAGGCAAAAACAATGAAACAAATTAATGACGTAAAAAAGGGTTTGGGCGTTTCTTAAAATCAAAATGGCTGCCGTTTAGCAGCTGTTTTTTTTAAACTACAATAATAGTATCCTAAAATATGGGTTATATAATTATGTCTTTTTTTAAATTTGTAAAAAAAAATTTTTTGTCAAAAGTAACGTCAGATTTTATTTTCTTTTTTTGTATTTTTCAAAAAAAACGGGGATTTCGATGGTCTTTCATCATGGAAAACACAAAAAAATCAACAAAATTGAGACAAGAATAACGTTAAGTCTAGATATTTTTAGGCTGAGATAAAGTGAATCGAATCCGCCGATAACGCTGGTCCAATCAATTTTGATTTAAGCAGCTTTACCTTAAGAAAATTAAAATTTTTTTTGGGGAATCGGATCATGATGAATTAAAAATTTTATTATAAAACAATTCTGAACGTGCTAAAAAGGCGCTTTGAAACGTACTTGCATCGATATTGCCTAACTTTAATTAAAAATGTGAACAGCATTAAATTTATATGAATTAGCTACGACAATTTTTTTTTTAAAGTCATGACGTCATTGATGACGTAAGTACAAACCCTCGTGAAACGTTCTATAATAATAGTTGGTAAACTATACAAAAAAAAACATAACGAGATTTAAAACAATAGAAAAGCCCAATCCTCCATTATTTTAATTTGACCGACATAACCATTTTAACGCCCTCTCGACTAGTGGCGATAGCGGTGGATATTTACAAAGTAATGACGTGGATACTGACGTCATAACACCTTCCCCTACGTTATCGCCTCTCGCCAAAATAAATAGGTATATTAACTGTTCTAACAATTTTTAACGCGGTATGTCGCCAAAATTTGTTTTTAGTGTGCCAACTGGATGAAGTCAATAAAGGAAGGTGGAAACCACATTTATTACTTTTTTACATTAACAATTGTGGTGTTATCTGTTCTAGCGCACCCTAGAATGATGCATTTTTAAGTGCATTTTATTATTTCTACTCGGTGTGTCATTGTGTTGATTATTTATTTACAAATACGGAAAAATCACTTTTAAAATATTTTAGTTGTTACGGTACTCTTAATCAGTGTTTGTTTTAAGTTATCTTTAAAGCAAAACAGTTTCGAGACATATGACAAAAGATAAGTCATTTTAATTACCACACTTTGTTTTTACATATTTATTTATTTTCTTAATAGTTTATTTATCTGTTTTTTACTCACGAAGTACATGATAAAGTGTAAATAGTCAACTTGCCATCTAAGCGGATGTAAAATAACATTTCCGGTTTAGTCGGAAGTGGAGTCAAGTCAATATTTGAATAGACACCCACGGTACGTTAGTACTTAGGCATCAGCCTTCGTGGACTGTCCCAAGATAAAAAAAAAACAAATACTGTTAATTGGAAGTGGCAGACAAAGGGCTTAAAATTCCCTTTTTTTAAAATATACCTTAGGATACCATTTGTTTTTAATATGGTGGAAATCTATAGCTATCACAACACAGGTTCACAAAAAACGTGGTGTGTGCTGGGTATCGGACTAAGATTTTCTGGCATATTTTTTTTTGCTAAACACGAATCTAAAGTCAAAACAGGGGGTCAAACGGCAAAAAATCGAGAAAACGCGTAATTCCAGATATTAACCTTTTTTTAAATTTAAAACGTCAATATCTTAAAAACTCGAGAAAACGCGTAATTCCAGATATTAACGTTTTTTTTTTTTAATTTAAAACTTCAATATTTTAAAAACTATAAGGCAGTCTAACGAACTGTCACATCAGCTGATTTCATTCTCTTGGAGGACATTTACATTTGGTTTTTATAAGCGAATGTGCATTTTTAAGGATTTTGTTGAAGTTAATAATTATAATGCCTTTATTTTGTTGTGTAATAAACTGTGCTAATAGAGGAGACAGGAATAGAGGGGTTTTTACAGGATTCCTTCTATTTTAAATAAGAATGGTGCTTTAGGAAACTATCAACAGTCTGTTTAATAGTTTGTAAAAGGGGTAATAAATATTACGACAAAAATGAACAATCATAAATATTGCTTTGCATGCGCAAATTAAAAATATAATGGAAAAATTTATGTTTATTTTTAAGTGCTTAATAATAAAGGGGGTTTTTATATATGTTAGGGGTTTAAGCAGAAAGCATGCAGATAGGACCGGTTTCATGGGGGAAAAGGGCCCAAGATAGGGCCTCAGAAGAAACATCTGGGTTTCCCATAACAAGGACCTGGTAGCTACCCATGTCACTAGGCCGGCAGGGGGAGGACTGACGGATCTAATCTCTGCTCGTCATACTTTCCCGGAGGGGACACCAGAAAAATATTGTGCTCGTGTCCGGTAGCGACATGAGTAAGGGAATGTAAGAACTCCCCCCCAATCTGATATCGGATTCATTATTTTGATCCTATTGGGGGAAAAAAAAAAAAGGTGTGAGCTACAATAGACCGAGCTGTCGCAGTGGAGGCCGTAAAAAATTCATTTTACTTTTAAAACCCACTTACCTATCTAGGGGATAAAAGGGTTACTTAATTTTGGTGGTACAAATATAGTACTATTTATTGTATGAGAACAGAAAAGTGTACTAGAATAAAGTATACTATTTGCAGCAATCATCAAAATGCCACCAACAGATAACATGACATTGCACTTGGTGTCATTACTGATGTAATGGTCAAGTCTGTTATACTTACAGGCTTTTAAGAATCAAATAAACAAAAAATTTAAAATTCTCCAATACCACTTAGAAGCAAAAAACAAAGTTTTGTATGAAATTAGTATATTATCTTTAGTGTTCTCATTACTTTATAGCCTCATTCATAAGCGACTACGCCATGAAATATTCACTTGATAAAGCTCTACTTTATTACCTAAATACCTATTAAAATTATATACATTTCTATTATATTTAAGATTTTTTTTAAAAAACTTTACACCCACCTATAAACAAAACTTAATAATCAGACACAAGGTGCTCCATTACAAAAAAAACCTTTAAAAAAAAAATATTAAAAAATTTTTAATTTAAAAACTAACACCACTTAAATATGTAAGTTAAAACAAGTGAAAAGACCACATTCCCCGAAACACGGGGTTACCAGATTCGACACAGTTCATACTGTATGTTCTACAAAGTAATATTTATTTAAATCCAATTTAAATTTAACATGGTTGTTACAGTGGTTTTAATTTTATTAAAAGCACCTTGTTTCTTTAATAATTTTTGCATCCAAAAATTTCACACTATGTGCACGAATTAAAACACATATGGCTTTCATTTTTTTTTGTTAATAGCTTGTTGTAAGCACTAAATAGCAGACAATATCCATTTGAGTAAGGGGGGAAAGTCAGCAGGTTTCATACTTAAATCCGACTTTTTAAAAAAAAAACGGATCCAAAAATTAATTCCGGAAAGTTTTGTCTGTATCGATTTGCGGATCCGCATTTTCAGCTTAAAACTTCACAAAATAGTCGCTCATGATTGATTCTCTATAAGTACCATTACTCTCCCAAATAATATAAATATATTTAAAAAAATTCACTTTAAACTACAAATCTAAAAAAAATCACTATAAAACGGGACAATGCACGGCAGGTTAAATTGCTAAGCGGGTTGTTTGTCCTCCAGCAAGTTTGTTTACCGTAATCAGCTGTTTTATTAGACGGTCTATAGAAGATAGTCGAAACTTTATATGACATAAACTATGTTTTTTTAAAAAGATCTGTAATTCAAGTTATATAACCTTTGTGCCTAAATGCAATATTTTTTGAGTTATAATCAGAAAAAATTTTTCGGCTTTTTTAAGGTGCCCTTGGAAAAATGTTAAAATTATTTTTTTATTATTTTTGGATTTTTTTTCTGCAAATTATGAGTTATTGGGGATTCAAATAAATAAAATAAATGATTTATAATAAAAAAAACCCAAAAATCAGATTTTAATTTTTTTTCCCTTTTTGGACTGAAATAGTCAAAATTACATTATCGTTTGTACAGGGGGTAAATTTTAAATTGATGGCTAAAAAAGCAGGATGTATTTTCCCCAAATCATTTTAGGGAAAAAAAGTCCATATAAAAATATAAAAGGAGCTATTTTTGAGATAAGGGTGTTTTTTTTTAAAAAAACGGGTTTTTATTAATTTCTCAAATACGCTTTTTCCGATTTTGTTGAAACTTGGCAGTGTTATTTTTAGTAACAAGGGGCTAATTTAACCTTAATTAGATTAAAATTTTAAACCCCGTGAGGCTGGGAGACACCCCTTTGCGAATATTATTGGCAAAAAAAATTTTATGCCACTGATTTTTCCCATTTTGATATTTTTTTTTGGATTAAGCGACTAAAAATACAATTTTTTTTCGGACCCCTTTTTTGTATCATTTTATTACATGTCCCTAAACCCCCAAAAAGGGGATTTCGCGATGATTTTTCCCCCTTATTTTTTTACGCTACTTTTGGGGGTTTTCGATTAAAAAATCCCATCCGTCTTTACGTTCTTTAAGTTTTGAGTCCCTTCAATTGATATTTCGCACCATTTAAATATTATTTAACAAATTACTTATTCGGGGGAAAAACGAAATTATTTTAATTTACGAAAAGGTGGTGCCCTATTTTGTTTTTAAAAATTCATTTGACCCCAAAAAGTTACTGTTCTATTTTGACAAGTATTCATAAACGGGGGGTTTGTTAAATTTGGGAAAATTTTTTTTTAACAATAATAAAAAAAAATAAGCAAACTCTGCCAAGATTTACAAATTCCGAACTAGCAGATATGCATTTTACCTACGGACTTGCTGACGGAATGCGCTTTTGCAAGGCGGATATATCAAGAGCGGTACCCAAAACGCATCTTTCCCCGATGCAAGAATGTTTTCGAGAATAAAAGGAGACTACATGAAAGGGGGTCTTTGCATTGACAATATTTCCCCAAAGGGGACATCGCACGGTGAGAACACCAGAGTTAGAGGAAGCAGTTTTAAACACAATTGAGGAACATCCAGAAACAAGTACTAGGAAAATTGCGGTAACATTAATATTTCCCATTTTCTTGTTTGAAAAATACTCGTTAAAAACTTACTATCCCCCTATCATATTCAAAGGGTTCAAGCACACTGCCTCGTGATTTTCCGTTGCGTTTAAATTTCTGCCAATGGTTTTTAAAAAAACTTGCTGAAAATCCTTTATTTGATAAAAAAAACCCTTTTTTCTGATGAAGCCAATTTTCCCGAAATTTCCCTTGAAACCAAATAATTATTTATGGGAAGAAAAAAACCCACACGAATTTCGGAGGCACATCATCGGGAGCAGTTTTCCGTCAATGTGTGGGCTGGAATAGTTGGAGATATCCTCATAGGAGCGTTCTTTTTTTCCAGGACGACTGGATGGACTGTCCTCCCCAGTTTTTTGAGAATATTTCCAATTTTCCGAGGATGTATCTGTTTTATTAAGGCAAAAAATGTGATTCATGCACGATCGTGCTCCTGCACATTTCAGCATTCATGCTGGGGAAATTTTTAAAAAGCGTTTACCGATCGTTGGGAGGACGGGGGGGACCTCAATCTTGGCCTCCCAGCTCCCCATTTAAATAGTTTAGACTTTTTTTTCTGGGGACACCTCAATATTTTGGTTTTTACACCGGTCCAAATAAGAGGAACTAATAAGAAAATAAGAAATACTCCGGGAAATTTTTTTAAAGGGTTCGCCCCCCCTGGGGAAGGAGAATTGAATTTTTTAAAGTTTACATTACAAAATACTACCAACTTCTTTTACGTATTTCTAATTATGTTTATTGTATTTGTATTGTAAACATGTATTAAAAATAATTTGTTTTTTTTTTTAATTTTTTTTTTGCGATCTAGGGACATGCAAAAAAAAAATTTTTTTTCAAAAAAAGCAAGATACGAAAAAGGGCAAGGAAAAAAATTGTATTTTTATGCTTAATCCAAAAAAAATATCAAAATGGGAAAAAAGTCAGTAGCATACAATTTTTTTGCCAATTTTTCCAAAAGGGTCTCCCACCCCTCACTGGATTTAATAATTTTAATCTTATTAAGGTTAAATTAGCCCCTTTTACTAAAAATAACACTGCCAAGTTTCAACAAAATCGGCAAAAGAGTTTTTGGGGAAAAAAAAAAAACCCCGGGTTTTTTTAAAAAATTCAACACCCTTTCTAAAAAAAGAGCTCCTTCCCACATCTGTTTATATGGACTTTAAGTCCTAAAATGAGTTGAAGAATCACATCCTGCATTTTTAGCCATTAATTAAATTACACCCTGTAAAAGTAACAAAAAATTTATAAACACTGGTTTGGTTGAGTTGAATAAATTTCTATAATCCTAAATGTTGTTGCATTTTTATAATCAACCCAGTTTTTTTATCGGCTTTACGGCCGTTTTTTAACGACCGACCGAGTTTACATACCTTTTTTGGGCGTTTTTTTTGGATTCTTATCATCGACCGAGTTTTCATTTGCCCAGGTTTACAGATGAAAATTTAAGAAGGGCAAAATATTGTAAAAAAATCTTAAACATGACACTGATCTGATGACAATTAATATAGTTATTTTGCTAATAAGTTAAAGGGGACTTTTCCCACGCCAAAGCAGTTAGACGAACAAGCAAACGGGGGTTCGGGTAAGCTTTTTTAATGGGAAAAAAACTTTGCCAAATTTTTGGAACAATACTTTTCTACGAGCGTTTTATTTAAGAATATGATTATTGAAATATACAAATATTTCAGTAAAAATTAAAAATCCAGAGTAAATAATTATTTTTTGAATTTTCTTGGTACTAATTTTATTTTTTTTCCATTTTTTATGATTTAAGCTAAAATATCTTAAAAACTGTTTACTTAAATATCATCAATTCGGGGCTTAAGGGGGGGGCGGCCATACCATAAGATATTGGTCGATAGATTTGAGAAAAAAAAAAATAATTCGCCAAGAAAATTTTGGGGAAAATTTTTTTCGAGTTTGTCAAACGTCCGCTAGAGGGCGTTACAACCAACACCAAGTAAAAAAAATGGGATTTTTATAGAATTTTGTCTAATGAAAGTATATCGATTATATTATTTTCATATTTACTAACCTTTCCCTTTTCTTTTTTTTTTCAAAAAAATTTTTTTATCTATCAAAAAAAGGGGGGGAAAATTTTTTTTTTAAAAAACCAAAAAATTTTTTCCCCCCCTTTTTTTTCCCTTTTTTAAACTTGGCTCAATAAAAGAGCATATTTTTAACTACAAAACGCCTTTTTTGGTTTTTTAATTTTTTTATTTTTTCTGTCAGCGCTAAATGGCGTTAATGAAAAAAGGGAGCAAATTTTGAAAAAAAAAAAAGTAATGGATATTAATTTTATATATTTTAAAAAAAGGAAATTTTTTAATTTAATGAAAAAAAATTTTTTATTCCAAAGTTGATATTAAAAAAATAATTTTTTTTCATTAAAAAAGGACGCCCACTTGGGCAATTGAAAAAAACCCGCCAGAAATTTTTTTAAAAAAAGGTTTTTATACTGTTACCTTATAATTACATTGTAAACAGTATGAAACCTTTTTTATTTTTTAATCCAAAACCGTTTTTTTAAGGGGAAAAAATCAAGAACTTTTTTTTTTTAACTAATAAGCGTTTTAAAAAAGATTTTTTTTTTTATAAAAAAAAAAATGGCGCCGGGGCCCCAAAGTAATAAAATTATATTTTGGTCAATATCAACGGGGAAAAAAAGGAGATAATAAATTCTTTTCATTTTAAAATTTAGAAAAAAATTTTTCCTCTTTTTTTAAAAAAAATAAAAATTAATATACCTTAAAATTTTTTTTTTTAAAAAAATCAAAAATTTCCCCATTTTAGTTAACGCCATCTGCGGCGACAGCAAAATCAAAGATTAAAACCAAATAAGCGTTTTGTGGGGAAATTATGCTCTTTCATATGACCAAGTTTGCAAAAAACGGGCAAAAAAAAGGGAAAATTTTTTTTTAAAAAAAAATTAACCCCCACCGTTTTTTTTGATGATGAAAAAACGTTTTGACAAATTTCAAAAAAACCATTTTTCTACTTAGCGTTGGTTGTTACCCCCTCTAGCGGACGTTTGACAAACTCGAAAAAATTTCCCCGCAATTTCTCTTGGCGATTTTTTTTATGTTTTTTTTTTTCAAATCTATACGACCAATATCTTATGAGATATGGCCGCTCGCACCCCTTTAAATGATCCCCTGTATATATATATATATATATATATATATATATATATATATATATATATATATATATATATATATATATATATATATATATATATTTTTTGAAATCAAGAAAGAAAAGATCTTTCGTTGTAGCCCATAATATACAATTAAAAAGTTGAAGTTGCTTATATTTTTTCATTTTTTGAATGCAATATTTTTTACTGATAATTTCAAAAGATAATACGGAAAAGAACCTCAATTTTGATAAAAAACATTTTTTTCAATCTTCAAAAATAAAGGCTCCAGATGTCACGTAAATATAATGAAAGACCCCCATACATACATGATTATACACAAATTCCTAACTACCTCACTGTCTAAATGCGAATTTAAATAAACTTATTCTCCGATAGCCATATTTTAAATAATAAATTAACAACAGATACTTACCCAACACGACCCGCATGATCCCTGATCTCTGATCTCTCGAATTGTTGGACAATCGGGCCACTGCTGACGCGCGTCGAAGCTTGAGGGTACTTCGACCGCATCCAAATTGTGGATATGGACTGGAGGCATGAAATTTTTGTGTTCCGGGAGGACACCCATGAGTCCTTTGAAGTAGTCTAGTGGGATGTTTTTGTCAAAGTTCCTTCCAGCCTGCTCAGTGAAAAAGTATTTGTTTAGTCCAAAAAAATATCTTGTTAGAAATATGAATATGTGGTTGGTTTCGATTGAAAAAGGGATCGCAAAATTAGCTTGTTTTTTAAATACCCGTAATTTTAACTGTAATGATTAATTACTAATTAATAAAATGCTACGTACAGGGTGTCCCTAATCCGATTCTTATCTTTGGGATCTCTAAAACTTAAAGAGATACGAGGTCGAATCAATAGAGGCAAAGTTGCGCAATTTGATGCTGATCAAAATGCCACCTTAAAATTTTAAAAATAAATACTTCCGAAGATTTTTGGAAAAAACCAAATATTCGTGACAATTCCCACAACGAGTTTTTTGATTTTCTTTCAATAAAGATCGACAATATTATTTCCCAGTTTCCATTGACCGAAGTAGTCGTCCTGGGGGATTTTAATGTTTATAATAAGGATCGACTAGGCTCTACAAAAACTGATACACAAGGCAGAGCAGCAGAAAATTTCGCAATCAGCAACTTGCTCACCAATCTAATTATGGAACCTGCCTACTTTCCTAGGTCTCTCATCCATAATTCTAACCCCCTAGATCTCTTTCTTACTTCCACCCTCGAACTCTATCAAGCATCAGTAACTGCCCCCCTTGGTCGCGCTGACCATGGCTTGGTCACCTTATCATACTCCACACATTTCGAGGCAACTCATGCCGCCACGAACCGTCTGGCACTACAACTCGGCTGACTGGATGGTCTGAGAGATTTCTTTGCCAGCTACCCTTGGGATCCTTCCTGCTTTTCTACTTTCGATCCTTCCGAAATATGTAAACAAACTACCGAAACAGTTCAACTAGGCATTGAGACCTATATTCCCCACACTAAAAAGAACCCCATAACTTCAAGTCACAAACCGTGGTTTTATAAATCCAGTGACAAAGCCAGACTTTTAAAAATTCAAGCCCACAAAAGGTTTGTCCAAAACCCCTGTCCCGAAAATCGACGGGCTAGCATCGAAGCAAGAAATCAGTATAATCAGAACATCTCAAAAGCAAAAAGCAGTGCTGGCACCCACGCTGTTTCTTCTACACATTAACGATCTTCTCTCTTCCACAATCAATCCCATTCATAGTTTTGCTGACGATAGTACCCTCCACTCTAGTATTCAATTTCTTAAGCCACCATGTAATTCTGATTTGGAAAACAAGCGCAGGTCAAGGCAGATATCTCTTTCACAAGACCTCAAACTTATCTTGGATTGGGGCGCCAAAAATTTTGTTCAGTTTAATGCCTCGAAAACACAGTCATGTTCGCTGTCGCGAAAAAAGTCTGCCAATGCTCACTCTTACATATGAGCGGCCAAGTTCTGCAGAACAAAGATTCGTTTAATCTTGTCGGCGTTACTTTTGAGAATAAGCTCAACTGGCACAAACACATTATATCCATAGCCTCGGCAGCTTCAAAAAAGCTTGGATTCCTCTTCCGAGCCAGCAAATATTTCTCTTCTTCCATCTGTATACTCTGTATGTGTCCCAAATCAGACCCTCTTTAGAATATTGTTCTCATGTCTGGGGAATGGCGTCCCCTACAACACTTAGCATTCTGGACTCCATTCAAAGAAGAGCCGTTCGTCTTATTAATGATCCAGCGCTCACAGAAACGCTTCCTCTTCTTGCTCACCGTCGAGCTGTAGGGGATCTGTAGCTCTTCTATATGTATTTTCACGGCTTCCACTCAGAGGAATTGGCCAGTATAATTCCTTCTCTGGCAGCTCCCAACAGCAACACGAGGTGAATAAAGCATCCTTTTACAGTTCAGATAGAGAGGATCCGAACTTCCCGTTTTCTTTGTTCCTTCATCCCTAGAGTGTCAAGACAATGGAACCTGCTGCCCGCAGAAGTTTTTCCTTCTTCTCCCAATCTACAAATATTTAAGTCCTGTGTGAACAGACTCCTCTCACCACACTTAAGACACCCACGGTACGTTAGTACTGAGGCATCAGCCTTCGTGGACTGTCCCAAAAAAAAAAAAAAAGATTTACACACCCACGTTTTGTCCTTGAGCTGCCATCATCAACTTGTTTTTTTTTAAATACGACCCTGGATTTTGTATTACGTATTTTTAGGAGCTTCTAAGGTCCCAAAATAATGTACCGCCCTTTTTCGAAAAATTTATATTAACAAACTAACAAAACTGCAAAACAATACGAAAAATACATATTTTTTTTATGCAAGTGATAAATAAGTAATAATTGTTTAATACAAATGATAACAAATTGATCATGAAGCAAACCTTTTTAAACTTATAATTCTTATTTTAACGCAAACAAAGTATTTATTAATTAAAACAAAGAATGACCTTTAGAATCCTCCATGCGAGATTAAAAAAATATTATTTTATTAATAGACTAATGTTTTTCAAAAGACCAGATGATAAGTTACCAATATTTGTAAGATTATGTTTATGTGTTTACATTATAGTCCAGTAAATAAAGGGACAGAGCTGTAAATAAATTTGTACAGTTTTCTCTTGTGGCGCAATTCTTGGGTCTTCGGGGATGCTTTTGAGCGAAAAAAGTGGTGTGGTTTGTGTTTTTACGAAATAGGGCGTTGAAAACACGACGGTACGAGAATATTTTTCTTGTTTTGTTGGTAGTAATTCACAACATTCGCATTTTTAGACCATCTTTGTCAATGGATAAAAGTTAAAAAAAAGACAGCTAAATACAGACAGTAAGTCTTAGTACGGGGACCTCAAGAACTATTAGAGGATATGATTAAGTTTGAATGTCAACCCTATTCTAAAGTCGGAATTATGCCCATTTGTAATGAAGTTATTTTTGTTTATCTTTGTTTAGTATATTCAAAAGGGCGGTGACTAGGGCTGGGCGATTATCAAAATAAATAATCGATTAACCGAAAATAATCGATTAATCGAAGATAATCGATTAATCGAAAATAATCGATTAATCTCAGGTAACCGATTATTACTTATTATATCTATATGTAGAACGTTTGTTTTATGTGTGTAGTTTACGTAGGTATAGGTAAAACAATTAGGTAATTAAAAGTTGTTTTTAAAAACATGTTTAATTATTAATTGGAAAAGAAGTAAAGTACAAGAATTTTCTATTTCTCCCATTCTAATTTTTCTAGAATATTTTAAAAAGCATAAAAGTTTTGTTTCAAAATATTTTGAGAGTATTTCATTAATTTATTGATATTTAAAAAAAATGGTTTGTTATTAACATTTCTTTTTTATAATGAGACTTTAGAAAGTGTCTAATGATCCCACAAAATTTCCTTCACCATCTTCCTTGCGTTTTGATAAAAAACTTGTTTTGTCCGTTTACATTTTTTTGCCGTTTCCGGAGTTCTAGAAAATCTGTATGTTATAGTTTTTTTGACGGCCGTTTTTGCGAAAAATGTTGATGTTGCGAAAAAAATGGTAAGGACCATTTTTGTAGATTTCGAGGTGATCTTCATTTTTTGTCTTAACAAAAATTCTTTAATTCGCATATTTTGGCAGATATTCGCGGGAAACTTATTTTTGGGACTTTGGGGGGCCATTTTCAGCGGGTTCCAACGTCGGAATCATGATAAACTTTCTCTCGCTCGAAAGCATCCGGGAAGACCTAAGAATTGCGCCACAAAAAAAAACTGTACAGATTTATTTGCAGCTATTAGTACTTTCAGGTCTTCAGTTACTGGACTTTAATGGCAAGCATTTTTGCTGGTGGTAGTAATCGTTTTCTCCATCTATTTTTTAAAAAGGTCGTATTCTTTCTCGTATCTTTCGGGCGATTTAATTGGCAAAAGATTTACTGATATTAATTTAGAAGATTTTTTTAGTGAGCGGAAGGCGGGTAAACTCACCGTTTAAATAAAAAGATGATTTAAAAAAAGTTAAACCGAGTTGAAAAAAAAAACTTAAAATTATGAAATAATGTTTTTCTTCAACCGTACAAAAATGTGCTCGTTGCTTAGCAGTAGCACTTTTAATCCTAGGATTAAAAGCAATTGCATTTAAGCTCTTTTGAATGACTAAATGTATTAATTTTAACTTGGTTGGAGAAAAAATATACCTAAAGTCCAAAATTTCTGTCAGTGACTCATTTAATACCGGCCACCCAACCGACGAAGCGGCTGAATAAAAATCTAACACTAGTAAATGATTTTTAACCCTATGATATACTTTTCCGCTCAAATAACAGTGAACCGGTCAAAAGTTTCATCGCCACGTTGTCATAATTCGCAAGAATAAATCACCAGCCAGCGATCGCACTTAAAATAGCACTCCAATATGTATTGAAATCATTGTTATCGAGAAGACAATAAAAGTGGCAACACACATTCCTTAGTTTACAACTTGAAGAGACTTGAAAATAAGCGTATCGACAGGGTTTTCGTGCTGTTCGATGATTTTATTTAGTTATTATTGATTATGGACAGATTTTGTAAGTTTAAATTTTAATTGCTATACAGGGTATTTTCTAAATATTATAAATTTCTAATAATTGTAGTATATAGATATTGTTTTGTGCCAATTTTATAATAGTTTATCTTATTTAGTGTGTATAATTTGTATATAAAGATTTAGTGTTGTTAAGTGCTTTAATTCTGTAAACTATGAATATTAACCAACCTTTAACTAGTTATCCGCCTACAAAAAAACTCAGTTAACGTTAAAAGAACGAATAATGGTTAAAAATGTTTACCATGGGATTCGGGAACGAAATCCAGAACTAACCACTTTGGATGCTGCAGAGATATGTGCAACTTTAACAAAAGTTTTTTGGCGTACGGTATTCAGGGCAAAAAAATCAATATTAGTAATTATTCGGATACTGAAAAATGCGATTTTTTCGCTATTTTTTTGCACACTTTTTACTTTTCGATTGTTAAACATGAATCAGAAGCTGTTTTTTTGGCTGCCTCTTATAGTATTTAAAAAAATAATAATTGAATTGTTTAATTCCAATTTACGACATATTTCTTTAAATTCTGTCAATTGCACGAAAACATATTTAAAAAACTCATACTATGTTAATATTAAAAAAAAAACACTTAAAAAGTAAGGAAAAAACCTTAATTTTCAATAAAAAGTAGGTAAAACCAAAGATAATACTACTACGGATAAGATGAACCATTCAATGCTATATTTTTGATACCCCTAATGGACTTTGGCTAACGCGAGCCGATGTCCATCGAGAGATTTTCGCGCTATCCTTGAACGAAAGTTAAACAGTGTTGCCGGCGGGCCTTTACTATTGGCGTGATGAAACGCGACTAGAAAATACACATACCGTTTAGCCGCCCGCTTTCGCTACTTCGTGTTCCGAATAAGGTACAAGCGACAGACATTGGCAATGTCGCACGGTTTGTTTCGCTGGGGCAGAGGTTACCGACTTAATTTTATTCGCATTTACGGAAGCATTGATATCTCCGAACTGATTCAAAACGCCCCATTTAAATGAACCATCTATTCGTAGTAGTATTATCTTTGGTAAAACGTTTACGTCCGAATTCAACTCGAATTCTAAAAATGTTGACCTGTTACCAGGTTGTAATATGTTTATGACATTTTTATAAGGTATGCGAACCTTGCTTCGCTCGACCCGCAATGTTTGATCAAAAATATTCTTGATATGGAAATCCTAAATATGGAACACGAAAGACCTGAAATAGTTATTGGATTCTACAAGCTGATGATTTTAGAGCTTTCGTGTTCCTTATATAGTGGATATTTTTGATGAAGCAATGCGTGTGAATATCGTTTTTAATATTGAAATTGCAAGATCGGTGGTGAATTGGCAAGTCGGTGTAACTTGGATTGTCTATCGTTCTGCTTTTACATCTTTTTTAATTTATGTTAAGACTAAAATTTTATTATTTTTTTCATGTAGCAAAATAAAATCACAGAAGCTAAAATTAAAGTAAAAAATGTATTTTTTTTGAAAAACGTTGAAAAATCGCCAAAAAAACTCAAATTTGTGTTCTTTGACCTCAAAATAGGAGGTGTGCAAAATTAAGCAAAAAAATTACATTTTTCATTAATCCGAATAATACCAAAATAATATAGGCTTATTACTAATTTAAAGGGTTGATGAAAATGTGAGAAAATAACTTTTGCTTGTAAAAAATATTTTCATGTTTTGACGAAATTTTATCATTTATTTTCTAAAATGCATACGCCACTGGAATTGATTCCCCTGACCCCACACAACCCGGGGCACTCTAAAAGCGAGCGATGCGTCATTGACAGAAATTTTGGACTTGAAGTATAGTATATATCATACGGACTAAAAGTGCTTATATTAATTGCTCGTAAAAAAAGATGCACTTTAATCCTTAGAATATAATATACTATTTTAATATATAACCTAAATTAACCAACAAAAACAAAATAAAAAATAGATACAATTTTTTTTTGATGTTGATGCCAGAAAAGCCCCTAATTTGTTTCGTAGCTACTTTTGTGTAAAAAAAAAGAAAGTCAATTTAATCTTACCTTCCATGTTGATCCTTGTTTATTAATAGACTCGATAAATTCATCCGATAGTGGATGTAAGTCAGTGTGAGGGCGTGGCGTGGCTGATGTCAGGCCCAAGAGAAGGCAAACTGTGGCTGCCCATACCGTTAGCATATTCCTGCTTACAAAAATATGAAAACAAACTTATTTCTCTAATAAATCAAATATTATTTAAACTATTTAAAAATGTAAATATATTATATAGTTTTGTGGCAAATTCATGTTTTAGTATGTTTTCTTTGATATTACAGAAAACCTACACATACCTACTAATATCAATAGTTTAGGTTAGCTATTTTGAATGTCCAATAACGCACACAAAAATACCTTGACAAACTCCAAACGACTGATGAACTAAGATGATGAGACTCTGCTTTATATTGAACACCTGCAATTTGTCTTTATCCTACATAATATACCAAAAAGTAGGTACAGTAATAAATAAAGGAAATTTTAAGTCCGGACCTACATGCGGGTACCCAAAGTTTATTGAGTTTTACGACTAACAGCAGCAGGTAAAGCGAGAAATCAATGCATTATTGTGGAATGTACGGTACTTAAATTTTAACTCTAATCACCCAAAAATGATAAAAAAAAGGAGTTGTAAAAAGTCTTTTTGATAGAATTAAAATAATTTGTTCTGATCAAAACAAAGAAAACGAAAAAGAATTTTTAAAAGATATTGTAGTTTAAAATAATTATCCTCTTGATTTTATAAACAAATGCTTCCTATAATATAAACAACCAAATTTAAGACAAAATTAAAATATACCTATTACAAATCTATTTTTACCATATATTCCTGGGTTATCAAATAAAATTTAACGAATAAGTAATAAATTTAATATTCCTACTATATTTAAAACAAAAAACACTATTAGATTCCAAGTAACAAAAATAAAACCATACGATATAAACGAAAGAAAACAAATGTTATTTATAAGATTCTTTGTGAATGTTATACATTTTATATAGGTGAAACTTCCAGGCTATTAGCAAAACGCATAAGAGAAAATAGAACATACATTAAAAACACATCAGAATTCCTCAAATTAAAAATCTGTCATTGATAAGAGGCACATAATAAACTGAAATGTTTCTAGTATCTTAGCAAAGGGAACTTGTTCGAAAAAACGTAAAATAAAAGAAAGTGCATTTATAAGTATTATTAAACTAGATGAAAAGCCTGTCTCCGCCAAGCGAGAGACAATATTAAGTAGCCTCTATCTCCGTAAGACGCCTTCCGTACGGCTAACGGTAAAAAACACTTTTTTGCTCCTATTTTTGTCCCGGGGCGAAATTCAAAAAACGGGCTTCGTTAGGTTCTAGCCACTGCTATGCCAAATTTCATGATTTTAGCTCAAGCCATAACTTCAGAATCACGTGGACAGACAAATAATATACAGTGACCGCCAGAAAGTATGCGACATATGGAAAAAAATTATTATGACGTTTAGAAAAAAATCGATTTGGCACATCAACTCTGCATCACTTTAAACCTCAGAAACAATTGAACGATCCCGATTGTCATTTGTTATTTGGCAGTAAATTTACTCCTTTTTTCTGAAGAAAATTTTAAAAAAATGGTATTTTTCGGACACCCGAAACCGTAACTCGGAATTTCAAATATTTATTTGTTATTTGAAGTTATTTTAATTATTACAAAAAATTGTGCCAAAACATTAGTTAAGGTCTGGAAAACCTGTTTCTAAATAGTAAAGAAAAATTTTTCAAACAAAAATATTTTTATGGAAAAAAATGTCCAAATTTTTGATTTTATTCAAATGGCTCAAAATTTTACACATAGCCATAAAATTAAATTCTGAACAAGTTATCCTTATAAAATTTTTTGATATTTTGACAAATAAGGGGACTTTCGGTCAACCGACCTAACAAAATTTAAATTTACTGCCAAATGACAAATGACAATCGGGATCGTTCAATTGTTTCTGAGGTTTAAAGTGATGCAGAGTTGATCTGCCAAATCGATTTTTTTCTAAACGTCATAATATTTTTTTCCATATGTCGCATACTTTCTGGCGGTCACTGTATATACCTACCTACATATAAATATATCCACATTAGCAAATTTATATATATATATATATATATATATATATATATATATATATATATATATATATATATATATATAGATAAAGAAAAATGTGTAGCATCAATATCTGTTAATTTGAATAATACATGCTAATGCAATACTATGCTTGATGCTAAAGTACTTAGGTTCAGGTAAACCTAAAATCAATTAACACACCACTTCACCTTTTTTGTCTTTTTTAAAAATTATAAATATACCAGTCAAATAAACTAATATGTCATTTATGACAAAACGTCATAAATAGTATAAAAGCTTTCAGAATTTCCTAACTTTTTGATCCAAAATTTCTTAAAATTTATTTTAAATTTCTTTTTGATTTTTTCTTGACAATGGTGGCCGACTTGCCACCGAAACGTAGATTAGTGTTATTGATTTTTTGGGTTTTTGGGGGTTTTTCTTCTTTTTTGTTGCAGGCGATCTGCAAGTTCATAGGGCAATAGGGCTGAACAGGCTCAGTTCATTATACCCCGGGACCTGTACCGAAGTGGTCCGATTTTTGAAAAAATTGTAAGGCGAGTTATCCCAAAAAAAACATACTGAAATAAAATTATATTACCAAGTTTTTAAAAATTATTTGTTACATTTTTTGATTTAAAAAATAAGCACTTAAAAGAGAAAAATGTACCGGGAGTCTAAATAAGAAAGGAAAAATATTTTTTCTAAAAGTGGTCAAGAGAAATAGCTGGAAATTATTTTCAAGTTTCTGAAATGGCCGCTAGGGTTCGTAACTGCAATCTTGAATCTAAAAAAGTGATTTTTGCCATATTAACGTAACAAAAAATTACCTGATCTTTAAATTCGAGGATAATCTGAACCTTTTTGTTTGACAATTTTAGCTATATCTCTAAAAATAAAGTGGTGGGGGGTATTGTTAGTTTCATATGTCGCCGCTAGAGGGCTTATTACGATATTCCGACAGAAATGGTTAATTTTCTCAAAAAAATTAAATCCATTGGTATATTTTTTTTATTATTAAAAAGTAGCTAAATAATGCCTAAACAAGATCGCAAACCGTCCCTCGATATCTTGTTCCTTACCTAAAATTTAGGCCAAAGAAAATTTTATACGTCAATATCTCAAAAACTATAAAAGCTACAAGAAATATTACATGACATAAATTATGTATTTTTACAAAACCTTTAATTTAGGTTATAAAATCTTTTCCTCTAAATGCAATACTTTACGAGTTGTAATCAAAAAATCGAATTTTCAGGATTTTTTCAAGGTATACCCCTAGAATTCGCTTTTTGATTATAACTCGTAAAGTACTGCATTTAGATAAAAAGATTATTAAACCTAAATTAGAGGTTTTGTAAAAATACACAATTTATGTTTTATAAAATTTCTTGTAGCTTTTATAGTTTTTGAGATATTAGGTAAGGAACAAGATATCGAGATGCGGTTTTCGCGAGCTTGTTTAGGCATTTTTAACTACTTTTTCATAAAGTAAAAATTATACCAATGCATTTAATTTTTTTGAGAAAATTAACCATTTCTGTCGGAATGTCGAAAAAAGCCCTCTCGGTGACATGTGAAACTAAAAAAACTTTAAATGATTTAAGATTTATAGTCCAAGAATAGCTCTTTTCAACTAGCCCAAGTTTGTTAAAATCGGCTCAGCCGTTTCGAAGATAATGGTGTATTTTACGGAAATCTTTGAATACCCCCCACCACTTTATTTTTAGAGATATAGCAAAAATTGTCAAACAAAAAAGGTTCAGATTATCCTTGACTTTAAAGATCAGGTATTTTTTTGTTACGTTAATATGGCGAAATTCACAGAAACACCACTTTTTTAGATTCAAGATTGCAGTTACGCCCCCTAGCGGCCATTTCAGAAACTTGAAAATAATTTCCAGCTATTTCCCTTGACCACTTTTACTAAAAATATTTTTCTCCAACGCTGTGCGATAAATATTTTCTGAGATACAGCCGGCGTCTTCTTATTTGGACACCCGGTACAATTTTTAAAAATGTGTCAGATACCCAGCATGATATTAAGATAAAATTGGGGTCAGCTTGTAGTCATGGATTCTAATCCATACTTGTAGTGGCCGACTCTTTGTGGAGATAAGTGTATGATAAACCCGAAAAATTGCCGCATAAAAAAGAGCGGCAAGCAACAAAATATCTTAATCGAAAAAAGCGATGAACTATTTTTTTAAATCGGGAAATGTAGTATAACTATGTTCCATAAATGATTTAAAAGCAAATAAAAGATTATAATATACTACTTACATGCTTTTTAAACGAGAACACGTATTTATTACGGAAAGTGGCGATTTACCAATAAACGCGATAAACAACTTAACTGACCAACAAACAGTAATATTGTTTTGGACTAAATAAAATCTAAAATCCGTTTAAGATTGAGACTGCGTATCGGGGATCCAAGGGCGTAACAGCGCAGGGGAATTATTAGTTTTAAATTTAACGATTTTAGACCAGTTTATGGAATTTTTTTTTTAGTATTTAAATTGATAAACAAAATAACAACAAACCACCAGTACCATCTTTTTAAAAAATGTGCAAAGAACCTAAAAAAAACTGTCAAAAACAGCCATTTTTTTCTTTTAGATTATTTTTTTATTTAATTGTAATATAAACACGACTTTTGTAAAGAATCGAAAAAGAAACAAAATGGTGTTTTGCTAATCCTGGTGGATTTTTCACAGAGAAAAGTAGAAGAAACCGCCAATATAGGCCTTTTCATCATGTGACAAGCGCAAGCGCAGTCGCCATGTTGAAATAGCGGCAATTCAAAATTTTCGTACTGTTTTGATCGACAATGGCTGGGAATGCAGTATTATCTCCCCAATTAAATCATTTACTGGAAAAAATCGTTGCTGGTGCTTCACTGATTTATAATTCAGTTGAAGACCATAATTGTACGCAATTAAAAAGGTAGCTTAAATTTCATGGACATCTTTAAAAAGGAAAAAGAAGTGAGCTGATTGAGAGGTTAGGCCAAGGAAGTTTAAAGGTGTATGGAAGCCCAATACTGTAGAACAAAATTGTCCAGGCGTGCAGGGCAGCGGGAATAGGGGGTTGGCCCCGCGGAGTTTGCGCAATGAATAGTAGGTCAGAGCCGGACTTCCATAATTCTTTGTTACTATCTATAAAGTTGACATCATCAAATGTCAAATTCAAGCATTCCCTGTTTTTTTTATTTTTTGCACAAAATTGTTGGTTATTAAACGATACTACCATAGAATATTTAAAATTATTGTGTAATATTGGATTTTATATTATCTGATATAATATGGAAAGAAGCCTTTTATTTAAATGGTCGATATTTTTGTGGGTTTTGTATTTTTACCAAAAATCTTTGTAAATAAATAAAAACAAGATTTTTTAAAATAAATTTCAAACATTGTATGATAGTTTCATGTACTTATCACCAATTTTGTGATAAAAGAAGGGCAAGATAGTGTAAATGAGTTTAATCTAATCCTAAGATTCTGGTTGTACATTAAAAAGTGAAAATTTTTATAACTGCTTTTTAGGCATATACTTTTCATTAATAATAAACATTCATGAGACAGAATAACAGTGGTTAAAAATGTTTAGTAACCTTTTGTACCTAGGTATCCATTGTAACAGTATCCGTTAAATATTATGTGTCTACAGTATGTCGAGCTTAAAAAGTTGATAATAACCAAAAATCGAATTTCTTTTTAAACAAATTCAGAAAAAGCAACAAGGAACTTTAGCATAAAATTGTACTTTCTTTCATTCAATTAGAGGGACCTGTATATATTAAAATTTGCCTGGTCTGCCCAGTAATTAATAATTTTGATCCTTTAAAAGAATGTACTAAATTATTAAATGAAATAAAAGTACCTAAATGTAAACCTTATTTCTTTTTAATAATCTACAGAAATACACAAACATTGTGGAAATCATCTAAAAGATAGTTAAGATTGCCTTACTTTTCTCACTGCTAGTTCCTATGAAATTTTAATTATTTATTATTCATATTGATATATTATTATTTTTTCGGTTACCTAACGTTACGTCTCATAAGAAGCACCTAATTTAAATATAAGAAATACTTACCTAAAGTAAAAAATGCCGGGTATGTTACCCTTGGATTTGCAAGACAAAACCATACAACCTCTAATCATTTTGTTACGATATTATAAGTAACAAACAATAAACACAAAATTATAGTCACAATTTAATAAACACTAATCACTAAAATAAGAAGGTTTTTATCAATCCAAAAAACTTCTGTAACCACAAAATATAGGTACTCACACAAAGCAAAACAATCGGCGCAAAGGGCACAAACCACAACGAAAATGACGAATGATGAGACGACGACGGTTGACGATACAGCGCGGAAATAGTTTCATACGCGCCGCGGCGCCCTTGCACCAAAAACCTTAGACAACCTAAGACCATTACGGCTCTCATAAAGTATAATGTGTTGCCTAACACACACTGATTTATCAGTGTGTAAGTAGGGAACACATTAAATTATTTCGTGGAATTTTGTTATTGCGCAGAATCGGCAGGGCCAACTCTGACAGTTATTTTCATACTGGGCTGGACATTTTTTGATTGAATGGGCCATAGCATTGGGCTTCCATACACCTTTAAACTTCCTTGGGTTAGGCATCATTACTTCTTTACTATACAAAAAGTATCTATAATTTTATTCTAATTAGGCCTACCACATATATACAATTGTTATATTGATTAAATTGTATTGTATTTAAATGATTTATAGCGTGTATCACTCTTACATACTCCATAACAATACCGCTTCTTCGTTCCTTTTCGTACTGATATCATTATAATAATCGATTAAAAAAAACCTAATTGCTAATTAAGGCACTTTTTTCTTTATTTTCGTAATTCTTTTCTTCAATAACTATACTTTCTTTAGTATTTCTTTATTTTAATTATGTGTTTATAGGCTCTTTAACATGCTTGTTTACAAAAAACAGTACGAAAAAAATGGCTGATACCAAAGATAATACTACTACGAATAGATGGTTCATTTAAATGGGGCGTTTTGAATCAGTTCGGAGATATCAATGCTTCCGTAAATGCGAATAAAATTAAGTCGGTAACCCCTGCCCCAGCGAATCGAGGTACGAAACCATGTGCGACATTGTCAATGTCTGTCGCTTGTACCTTATTCGGAACACGAAGTAGCGAAAGCGGGCGGCTAAACGAATTGTGTATTTTCTAGTCGCGTTTATCACGCCAATAGTAAAGGCCTGCCGGCAACACTGTTTAACTTTCGTTCAAGGATAGCGCGAAAATCTCTCGATGGACATCGGCTCGCGTTAGCCAAAGTCCATTAGGGGTATCAAAAGTATAGCATTGAATGGTTCATCTTATCCGTAGTAGTATTATCTTTGCTGACACTGACGCATGCGCACAAAAAAAATTGTGATGAAAAGGCATATTGCCAACTTTTTAAAAAGTTCTTAATTTGGATTCTTTTAAAGTTGAAGAGCTGATCTTCGGGAAAATTATCACACAGGTCAACATCTGATCTACGCGGGAACGCCGAAAGCGGTTAAGTGCTACCAGAGTTTTTGGAGTCGCTAATTAAGATAAGAGGGTCGGTGAACCTCCACAACGTCAGGTTAAAGGTCATCTGAAGGTCAAGTGAAGAAAAAACCATTTGAAAAATCTGGAAAAATTCATGCATATGTTTTCGAGGTCGCTGAATCCGAATTCGGCGTCTATTTACATCTATTCTAGAGGTCATTTCAATATTATTTTGAAGTGTTTTTTGAATAAAAGGGTAAGTTTTATTCGAAAAATCTGAAAAAAATTCGTACGTTGTTTTTGAGATCGGCGAATCGAATTTTAAGGTCAGTTTTCCTTCATAAGCTCAGGTTTAAGGTCAGTTAATGGTATGGTGGAAAAAAGTATAGGAAAAATCTTGAAAAATTCATGCATATAGATAGATCGAAAGTGTAAATAAACGCCGAATTTGGATTCAGCGATCTTAAAAATATATGCATGAATTTTTCCAGATTTTTCCAATGTTTTTTCCTCCAAATATAAGAACTTTGCCTGTGTGGTTCTTGAAATATGACAACTCTGATGTTTTATTAAAAAATAATGTCAATACTGCCTCGTATTTCGTAAATGGCACATAAGAAAAATGTAAGGTTTACTACATGGTGGTTTTAGAACACGCTTAATTCGATGATAATATCTACAATGTTGCCAAGTGTACACGTCCTGAGATAACATAGGCAACTTCGTTTTTTTAAATACAAGGCCCAGTTAATTTCTATTGCAATGAATCATTTCTAAAATATGGTTTCAGAAAGATGGGACACATATTCCAGAGAAATGTGTACATTTTAAACAAATACTTCCAAAGAGGAGGATTGGACGAAGGAGAAGCATGAATTAGCCAGCTCGATCCCCCGACTTGACATCTTTTGACTTTTTTTTTAGGGGATATTTAAAAAATAGGATTTACGTGAAGCAATATTTTAATATTTTTTAAATGAAAATGCAGAGTTGTCGTGTTTCAGAAACAAATAAGGTTTTTACGCTGTTTGCCGGCAATACACCTACTGACTAATCATTTCAGGGAATGACGGATTTCAGTGTTTGACATATACACATGACATAAAAAAACTGCCAGGGTCATAAATAAAACTCGTGGAATTCATTGGTAATTACAATATTTATTTTATAAAAAAAAAAGCAAAAAATACAAGGGTGATTATTTAACCATAGAGTTCTATATTACTGAAAACATAGTAACTTAAAAAAAAACCTATAATGTATAACATAACAAATAAAGACATAACACAACTATGTGGTTTAAAAAATAATAATTATCACATCATCACTAAATTAAAACACATCTAACCTATAATTGAGTTAAAAATTCGAGTCATTTTTCTTATGACAAATTAAGCCGGAGTCACATGCGTCCGATTTCCCACGATCCGATCATCCGAAATTATTTTTATTGGTCAGAACATTTTGACGCCAATTTTCATCCGACGTCGGATAGAGTTAAGTTAATTTTAACTTTTGAACGATGTAGGACGTTTTTTTTGGTTTTCTAACTTTACTTTATTTACTTAATTATGGTAATTCCATTTTGTACTAGAAAATGAATATTTATAATTTAAAATCGGTTCAACATCAAAGAAATTACCGTTTCCAAACCAACGAACTCAAGGACTAGAATTAAGGTAACGACAGTTTGTAGGCACGGTGTTTGGTATAGTGATCTTTTTGTTTTTGTTTTGGAAAAACGTAAACAAATTGCCAGATCTCAAAAATCAAAATTAGGAAATCATTTTGAAAATGTAATAAAAGTATTCAAAAATATTATATAAGTTTTTGTGTTAATATAGGCTTAACTTTTTGTTTAGTAACACTGGCTATCTGGGTCAGTCCATGTAACGTACGTTGGAAAATTTAGGGGAAGCGGAGAGCGGCTGTGACGTCACCATCGGTGCTGAATAGTTTTGTTTACGTTCATTTGGCATTTGATCTTGTTTGTTTGGAAGGGTTTTCTGTTAAACAATTTGCGTTTATTAAAGTACGTTTAGTGTAGTTTGGACTAGAGAAGAGAAGTGTAGTATATAATCATTGGACGGTGCAGTGTGTCTACAAGAACGCCCTCTAATTTGATTATATTAAAGCCACAGGGTGTTTGTTTACTTTAATTCTATCCAAGAATTTGCTGTTCCAAGCAAATGTTGTTCTTTTATCATTATTATCGCTGCGAATTTTTTCAGTGTTAACAAGAAAAAAAGCAAGTCAAGCAAAAAAAATTGGCTGCGAGATATTTTTAAATATCAAAAAATGTAAGAAATGCGACTAAAAGATCCAGACAAATATTTTAATTATCTAAAATGTCGAGTGAAATTTTTAATGAGTTATTATAAATTATGGCACCAAAAATAACAAAGATGTATGCTCTACGTGTATCAATATCTATTTGTGAGCGACTCGCTCTTACATTAAGGTGGGCATGAAAGAAATAAATAATAAATAAAAAGGTATTTTAAGACATCAGTAAGCATTTATAGAAATAATATGATGGGTAAAACTATATCAGTGTCATTTTACCGCACATTAAAAAGTTTTTCACTGTTATAGATACCTTGCTAGTGGGTACAATATATTTATCTCATATGCCTTCTGAATTCCTCCTAATATAGTTTCAAGCATTATACAGGAGACTTGTGATGCTCTAGGGGAGTGTTTAATTCCGCATGTGTCTAAACACGCAAATCGCAAAATTGAAATTAAAGAAATTTTAAGGGTTGTTATTTTTTTCTTCTTTTCGTTGCAGTTTCATAGGTTAACCTGCAAAATGCTCTTCTTTTCTTTTCTTTAGTTTGGATTTCGGATCCGAAATTTAGATCAATGAGATATGCAAGTTTTCCAACACAAAATTTAAAAAATTTCGTAGATCGGATCGTCGGAAATCGAACGCACAAGACTCCGGCTTTTACTCTTTGATCTTTTTTTTATAGAAATAAAGAAAGAAATTTGTCTATGTTATGTGGGAACCAATTAAATTTTAAAATCATTCTTACTAAACAGATTTTGCGGCATTATCAAAGTTTATAGCACATTCTTAATCAATTTATTTTGATAATTTTTTATAACAGTCTTCCCCGTGTTGTAGTCTGTTTTAAAAGATCGCTGCACTCAACATCATGCTTTTATTCCTGTATTCTTCGTTGCTAATGTTTGAGTATGAGAAAAATTATTCGAATAGATACATTAAAGCTAACAATTTTTAAAACCATTCTATAAAAAATAATAATATTTTGAGTCATTTTAAAAGACACTTGTCAATTTAAAAAACATTTTTTCTTCCTATTTTTAAAAGTTACATTAAGAATAACACAAAGTAAGCCAACAAAATACCAAAATAAATTTACAGTACAGGGTCATTAGTGAGGATTCAACAGATCCATATTTGTGGCTCTTCTCGTATTTTAAAAAATGTAAGATAGCCAAATTGCGCATTTTTTCCTTACAATTTGAAAGAATGCTTAAAAAATGATTTAGGTTAAAACAAAAAAGATACAACATAAAATTGATATTTCCTTAATGTTTTAATTCGTTTTTAAAAGTTTATTTTTACTAACAACCCAATTAATTTAATTCATATTGACAATTTAAAAATAGAAAAAGGTAACAGTAATACCGAAAATGCCAAAACACAAAAAGTCAATATTTTGTCAAAGTCTAGCCTTTATCACTACTATAAATTCATTGCATGTAAAACAGTTTTATGACCTGAAATTTTTCTTCCAGAAAAATATTCCATTTTAATCAATAATGCTAGACATAATATGGACTTTTTGTGTTTTGGCATTTTAGATATTTATTGTTACCTTCCTTTATTTACTAATTTAAACCAAAATTTTCATATAAACTTAATTCTGTTGTTATTAAAAATAAATATGAAATATTTTTATTTAAATGTATCGAAAAAATAAGACGCTTTTAAAAACAAACAATAAATAAGGTATCCAATCAAGAAAATGTTAATTTTAAATCAAATTATTTTCTTAAGTATTTTTAGGCTTTATAAAAAAATACACAAAATGACTATTTTCCATTTTTTGAAACGATAGTATAGAAAAGACAAACATGGCATTGTTTACCTAAAATGAGTATTTTTTGGCCTTTTCCTTGTTTGGGCAAGTAATTTTATTTTGGCAAGTAAGTTTAAAGAATTAAAGTTCTTTTAAAAATAAAGGAAAAAACACAAATTTTTATGATCTAAATTTGCCTAATTGTATTCATGCCTTTTATATATTTTGTTACTTTCGGACATTATTTGATATAAATAAAAAAACTATAGTCAAATGACTATTATATACTAGTGTGAAAAAATTTAATCGACTAGATTCTTAATTTGTTGTTGTTTAATAATATCTAAAAATATACGAAAGTCTTAAGAATAATCAATTAGATTAATGATATTTTCCTTTTATATTATACGATTTCCCAGTCACTCAAGGAACAATCTTGACCAGAGTCCTGCCGTTGTGTTGTTATCGGGATATTTTTTGGAGCTGTTTTTTTATCTGCTTCTTTCTTTACCAGTTCGACGTTGCTTAGTTTCCACTCGTTTGGAATATTCTTAACTAAAATAAAAAAAATATAATATATATATATATATATATATATATATATATATATATATATATATATATATATATATATATATATATATATATTATATATATATATATAAAAAATATATATATATATATATATATATATATATATATATATATATATATATATATATATATATATATATATATATATATATATATATATATATATATATATATATATATATATATATATATATATATATATTATTTTTTTATATAGAGTTTTTCTTGGGTATAGGTTGACAAATAAATTCGGAAAGCAATTTCAGCACAACGTTTCGCACATTATATTGTGCTTTTTCAAGTTTTATTCTAAAAATTTTAAAAATTAAAATTTAAAAAAGTTTTAAAACACTACCAGACTACTTGTTTTTAGACACACTCATTTAAAATCTCACACTTATATACGTCATATTTAAAAACAGATTAAAAAAATCGTAAAAATAAAACCAAAAATACAGAGTAAGTACATACCTTGGAGTTGTTTTGATTATTATAAAATTTATAAAATGGTTGAAGAAAGTAAGATATATATATATATATATATATATATATATATATATATATATATATATATATATATATATATATATATATATGTCATTTTCCTTCAATAAATGTCACTTTGATATACAGGGTGATTCATGAGGAAATGTCAATACTTCAGGTAAGTAGTCAGGGTCCAAAAATAAACATAAAAGCTTATACATATTGGCACCGTGCGCGATGACAACGACATCTGACGGCTGCATTAAATCATGCTTTAAGTCCATGGGAGAGGTGTAAGATTACTTATAATATTTATTTATTTTTTTGTACATTAATATATATATATATATATATATATATATATATATATATATATATATATATATATATATATATATATAAATATATATATATATATATATATATAAAATTAAAACCTGTTCAGCACTAAAAGTGAAGTACAATATTATAATAAAAAAAGAACTCGGACCTTATTATTGGGGAATAAGGCTATCCGGTGGAATCAATGCAAATGACAGTTAAATAACATTACAAATGTCAGTATAAAAAATTAAAAATATAGTTCAAAATGTAGCATATTAACTTGGTTTTTTAAAAATAATAATTTATTTTTAATTGATCAATAGTTTTTTTATTAACCTTAGACAATAATCAGCAATTGGTCCGATAAGTGAAAAATTACCTGACAAACTTACGAGTCTCGGGCTTTTTCAATATACTTAACACTAATATATACTTTACCTACTTGAAGGCTTTATAGCCATTTTCTCTATTTACAATCACAGGAGACTACACAGACACTACTTAGTCTATTAAAAAGAATATTTTTCTTTGTAAAACTCGCAAATCATTAAAAAAAACTTTAGGAAATAACGGTACACGACAAAAAACGATAAGTTTTTTTCTTGTTATGTCAAATTTGAAAGTTCGCCTAACCTCGAAACCCGAACGTCATTCGGCTACTTACTTTTTTCTTTTAACTGCATTTATCCATTTTGACCTTTTTTCTAATTTCCAACTACCAGTTGGAAATGTATAAAATTTGCAGTAACTATTTCTGCCAGTATTCTGACATTTAAGCACACAAAAACTATTATGCATTATTTTTATTATTTTTATCTAATAGTTTACATTAGAATCAAGCATGATTTATCGAAAAATTTGACCACAACGAGCGCTGCAATCGATTCAGCTGTCCCCACCATATACTTCGCACCTTGCCAATATGGCTCCGCGAGGCCTTCGTTTTCGAAATACAGGGTGTTAAAATTTTTATTTAATTTTTCTATTTTTTAAATAAAATCTATGATAATGTAAATATTGGAGTAAAAATTGGTGTCCGGGGGTTTTTTGGTATGACGGATTCGAATCTAATCTTGTCTGCTCTTACTTGTAGGGGGAGCCACCTACACGTCTTTTTACTATTTTGAACAATCACAACTTTTTGGTACGGTCCTGTATAACATGTTTAAGTCAACGAAATAATTGTTTTGTCATTTTTACGTCAGAAAGGTATACTTGTTAAAAGTTGATATGGGCAACCGTTTTCGAGATATTTGGATTTAAAAATAAAACAAAATATATAATTAAACAATATGTATTTTAATTTTCAATAAAATTATTGTTTTTAAATTATGTTCGGCAAAACATAAGCTAGGTTTTATAATCTTAAAATTATCTTTTAATTATCTAAAAAATCTTAAAATTTCACCATTTACTTCTAAGCATATGTCAGCTCTGTGGTGAACACCCTGTATCTCGGAAACGAAGGCCTTGCGGACCCATATTTGTATAGACTTTTGGGTCATTCCATCAGAAATCACAAAAAAAAAATTAAATGGTTGCTTGACCATTTTTAATATTTTTTATTTTTTAATATGTTGATCGTTCATACCAACTAAAAACAAAATGGTGTTTGAAAAATTTTATATGCCTTCGTTTACCTTTAGCAGCTGCGTTTCTAAGATGGCGGTGACTCAATTTCATCAAAATCGTCGTTTGCGGAAAGTCTTATATCTCTTGAACCATATGAGATAGACCAATAAAATAAAATTCCTGTTGTACATCTTTAAATAGACTATCACTCTATATCAAATGATTGGAAAGGTACGTTTTAGAAAGTAGGTAAAACAAATCTAAAAAATGTAACAAAAAAAGTGAAATTCGTCATTTTTAAGATTTTTTTAAAGTATGACGGGGATGTTTCTGAGAGTTCAATTTTTTTATTTTTGTTTCTAAATATCTGGGGTGTTTGTATACAAAATATTAAACTTCAGAAGACTACCCTTTCCAAGATATTAAATTTTGAAATTTTGAAATTTCCGAAAAATTCAAAGTTTGGAGGTTAATATCTCAGATGGGGGAACTCCATAAAATCTGAAACTTTCAAAAATTAAAGTCTCTTTTGATACCTTTTGAATAAAACAATTTCTTTTCTTTAGACTTTTTTAATGTAAAGTGTATACATTTTCAAAAATCGCAAAAAAGCTGTCATATTGCACGTTTCTTAACAGTTGTTAGAAGTGAATAAACTGTATCATGTACTACATTTTAACTTAAGAGCTACTTCAAACATAATTTTAAGAAAATATTGATTAATATTTACATAAATAAGCCTAAAAAAACATGTTAAATTTTTTTTATACCTTGGGTACAAACACAATTCAACTTTTAAAAGGTATTTATATAGCCAAGTAATAATTTTCCAATTTTTTTTTATAATTATTATTTTATAGCACTGTTTAAATTCTAATAACCAATTGGTGCCAGAATTCATTTTAGATAGATCTTATCATGCATTATTTCTATCGGAAATTTACTGAGACTCATGTCATAGCCTGTTCATGACATGCAGCAACATGAAAGCTTCAGATAGAAACAAGCATTACTTTGTCCAGCTCAGTTTATTGTGAACTGTGATAGAGAAAGGTTGTTTCAAGATAATGATATTTTATTTTTTGAAAGTAATTTTGTGAGTTATTTAGAGGCTTTAATTAAAATTTTAATTTAAAAAAGAACATACCACTAAATCACACAAAATTACTAAACAATAAATATAATTTTCAATTAAAGCCTCTAAATAACTCACAAAATTACTTTCAAAACCCTTTCTTAATCACAATTCACAATAAACTGAGCTGGACAAAGTAATCCTTGTTTCTATCTGAAGCTTTCATGTTGCTGCATGTCATGAACATGCATGACATGATCTCAGCAAATTTCCAAAAAAAGTAATGATGATAAGATCTATCTAAAATGAATTCTGGCACCAAATTAATTATTAGGAATTTAAACAGTACTATAAAATAATAATTATAAAAAATATTACTTGCTATATAAATACCGTTTAAAAAGTTTAATTGGGTGTTTGTACCAAGGTATAAAAAACACTTTAACATGTTTTTGAGTTAATTTATTAAATATTAATCAATATTTTCTTAAAATTATGTTTGAAGTAGCTCTTAAGTTAAAATGTAGTACATGATACAGTTTTTTCACTTCTAACAACTGTTAAGAAACGTGCAATATGAAAGCTTTTTTGCGATTTTTGAAAATGTATACATTTTACATTAAAAAAGTCTAAAGAAAAAAAATTGTTTTATTCAAAAGGTATCAAAAGAGACTTTAATTTTTGAAAGTTTCAGATTTTATGGAGGTTCCCCATCTGAGATATTAACCCCCAAACTTTGAATTTTTCGGAAATTTTAAAATTTTAAAATTTAATATATTGAAAAGGGTAGCCTTCTGAAGTTTAATATTTTGTATACAAACACTCCGAGATGTAGAAACAAAATAAAAAACTTGAACCCCAGAAAAAATCCCCGTCATACTTAAAATCTTAAAAAGACGAATTTCACTTTTTTGTTAAATTTTTTTGATTTATTTATACTTCCTAAAACGTATCATTTGAATAGAGTGATAGTCCATTTAAAGATGTACAACAGGGTTTTTTATTGGTCTATCTTTATATGGTTCAAGAGATATAAGACTTTCCGCAAACGACGATTTGATGAAATTGAGTCACGCCATCTTGGAAACGCAGCTGCTGAAGGTAAACGAAGGCATATAAAATTTTTCAAACCCATTTTGTTATTAGTTGATGTAGGATCAACATATTAAAAAATATTAAAAATGGTCAAGCAACCACCCTTGGATGATTTCCGATGGAATGACCCTTTTATGTTTATTTTTGGACCCTGACAACGTAACTGAAGTATTGACATTTCTTCATGAATCACCTTGTATAACGTAAATCACGTAACCATAACTAAATGTGTCTTTTTAGGTGTGCAGAGAAACAGAAACTAATACCCTAATACATAATAAAACAAATTCGTATGGGCGGACTTTATTGATCACCCTGTATAAAAATACATCTTACCTGGAGTTAAACTTGTTCTACTCGCAGACGCGGAATTCTTTACAATATCTTTATAATTCGGTATAGTATCGCTTTCTCTCTCCAAATCTCCGATCATTTTGTTACAAACATACTCTTTCGTTTTTCCTGCGCCTATCTTTGAGTTATCTTTTTCTCTATCTAACGAAATTTGGACTTTATCTAGGCTTAAAACGTCTGCGAGTATTTTTTCCTTGTATTCAATATCGTTTATTATAGATTCTGGACTTCTCAGATCCGGTAATACACCAACAGCACTAAGATTCATTATTGTTGGCCTAAAAGTAAAGAGTTATCAAGTCATTTATTTAGCGATTTTTGAAAACAAGTAAGTACGTATATCCCACCAAAATACTTATTTAAAATAAGGGCCAAGTTCCTATCCAAAAATCACAGCCTCTTAAAGTACTGAAATTTATATTTGAACAAACCTCTTTTTTGACTTGGCAAGTTTTTTATTGATCTGTCTGTATTAATGACAAAAAAATTGAGGGTTAAAGAAAAAACATATCAATGGGCTATTCAATTAAAAAATGTCCGTCCCACCATGAAAAGAACTGTCATTAAAGGTTCCTTTTGATTCGGCGCAGTAACAAAGCCGGAGTCTTCTGTTTTCGTGTGCGACGGGGCGTGATTAAAATCATAATTAATTTTATTTTTTTTATTTCTAACATTTAAAATGTATTTGTACAAAAAATAAAACCCAGACGCATTTTTATGTGGTGTTACTTATTCTTTATTGTAATAACAAAAAAAAAACAGCTGGTTATTACAAAAATAAAACTTAAAAAAAAAACCTAAACAATTATAATAAAAAACGTAAGTGTTATAATGCTTAAATAGAATTACTAGTTTAGCTGCTTTGTCACTGCCAAGTCTGTTTCTTATATCTGATGAATGTACGAGTCCATAAGTAGAAAACATCCTTTCGATATCAGCAGACGATGCACATGCACACAAAACATAAATCACTACAGGGAGCACTTTCTTAATTTCTAAAACATCTTCTTGAGATTTCCACCATGTCAGGGTGTCCAGTTTTCGTGTGTTTTCATATACCAGCTCCTTACTAT
>JAHBCN010006265.1:0-49870 GCA_019359885.1 Listronotus oregonensis | reverse complement strand
TCGACTATCGGAAAAGGAAAAACCCCTTTAAAGTGCATATTATTCTATTATTCCCTTTAAACCCCCGACTAAAAGCCCCCGATTGCCCCAAAGAAAGTCCTTTTCCTCACGAAACCCCAGCACACACCTCGCAGTTGTGGCCCAAAATTAATGGAAATGGGAATTCCAATCGTTTCCATCCTCCCATTCTCCAGACTTGGCTCCCTCGGACTACTATTTTTTCCCCCAATTTAAAAATGGTGGGCAAAAATTAAAAAGGGTTCCTATTCAAAACAAAAAAAAGGAAGGGATCAACAAACAAAATCGGCATCGTTGGACAAGTGTCTAAAGGAGACTATGTAGAAAAATAAAAAAAATTTCCCCCCCAAAAAAGTAAGTATTTTTTTTTCCGGTTTTTTAAACCACTTCGTAATTTTAATTTTTGATCAAAATAAAAATAAACCCCGGTAAGCCGTAATAAGTAGTTTAAAAAAAAAAGTTGGTTAAATACCGGTAAAATAAATTCAAGGTTCACCATTTATATTTTAAACAGTAAGGGTGGGTGGTCATTTTCCCCCACCTTGGCCCAAACCAATCTGACCTGCTTTAATACTTAATTAATTTTTTAAAAAAAAATTACATATCAAAGTCGTGACTATTTTAAAATATTAGGGGGAGTACATAAATTTTGTCGCAAAATAAAAAGCAATCAATTTCTTAAAAAAAAAAAATTGAAAAATTTGCTTACAGTTCTCAAGCATTAAAATTTTTTTTTATAAAATTTAAAATTTTTGGGGGTTTTTTTAAAGTTATGGAAAAATTTTTGCTTATAAACTTATTGATATCTGACGAATTTTTGCTGATAAATTTTGGTTTCAAAGTACCCGTAAAGACGAATATTGAAATCGTCAATTGGCCGATTGGTTGCACAAAAACCGGCTGACCCGGGTTTTGGGGGGATTCTATAAAAAATAATAAATATAACTACTTGCACGTGGTTTATATAAAATTATTATTTTTTTTTTTTTTTATGTAGAATGATTTCAAAAAAAAAGTATGTTTTTTTTTTTTTTTTTTTGAAAATTGTTTCAACCCCCAAATAATTGTTCTAAATTTAAAAGATGAGGACGCCCAAATAAACCGATTTTAATTAAAAAAAAAAAAATTTTAAAGCTGAAAAAAAAATTTGGTAAAAATAAAAAAGGAATTGAAATTTTAGGTTTAATATCTTGGACTCCACCCAATTTGAAATACTGACAAACGAAATTGGACTGCAGCATAACTTCCTTTTTTTTTAAAATTAATAAAACGTATTGTATGAATGAAAGTTTTTTAAATTTGTTTTTCAATGTTGGACATACCTAAAGTTTTTTTTTTTACAAAGCTTTTTAAAAAAAAATACTAGGTGACGGCGTGGCGGGGCCCCTTGGTTTCAGGTTTTTGCAACCCCCCAAAAAAATTTAAAATAAAATTTTAAGTATATATATATATATTAATCATTACATAGTTACTGTATTTATTGTTTTATTAATGTTATCTCAAAAAAGAAATTATTAAAAAAAATTTACTGCTGTCCTAAAAAAACATTAATTTAATCGCGCGTCGCGTCCTCCAAAGCCGATGCCGATGCGATGGTTCAATCAAAATCAAACCCCTTGGATTCTTTCGAGTAAGCGTAAGTATATGGATTGCCTATCTTGGCATTGGGCGCTGTTTATCTCATAAGCGGCTGCGGTTTGCAGTCCCATGCAAACCTTTATTTTTCGCAGGCTATTTACGTTTATTGAAGTATAATTTGTTATTTTGGTTGTAGCTACTTGTATATTTTATTACGTTTTTGTATGTCTATTTATTTACATTAAGTTTATTGTGGTTATTTTTTTTTTTTTTAAAAACCATTAAATTAACCCCTTTTTTTTTAACCCACAAGCCGCCACGGGGAGGCCCCCCCTCTCTTGATACATTGAGTAAACCGATTTCTGGCGGGCACCTTCCTTTTATCAGGGGCGATTTGAAATGGCCGACACGATTTTCCCATTTATCCGCTTGTGTTTTTTTCTAGGGGGTTTTTTAAATCCGTGTTTATGTAACCCCCAAAAGGTAAGATTTAAAGAACAACATCCAGGAAGAAATTGCCAACAAAACGCCTGCTATGCTCGGGCCGTATTTAGGCGGTGGCGAAATGGGCGCCCGCCAAGGGGGGAAACTACCTGGGGGGGCAAAATCACCCTAATTTTTTTTTTCAGTTGTCAGTTCATATTATTAATATTTTTTTTTTTTGACAAAATTAATTAAATAAATAAATTACAACAGAACAATTTAATAACAAATTTTTTGAACTCGGAATGGAATGTTTTTTTTAAATTAAGCTGCGGAAAAATTTGGGGGGAGCACTAGTTCTTTTACTACCAACAGCTTAGGAAAAATTTTTTTTTTTAAATTTCTCAAACTATTATGCGTTGTTACGTTGGCTACGATATAAAAAAAATGCTAAAGCATAGAGTGCGACTCACTAATCATAACTCTATATTTTGAAATCTTTTCTACATGTTTCAAAAGAAAGATTTCAAATAGTTTATGTAAATACATGTAATATAACTTTTTAATCAATATTTTGTTGCATTTTTTAATTTTTAAAAAAGTATAAATGTTACGTTTTAATAGGCTTGCTATATGCCCAGTATTTTTGTAACTTCAATTTTATTTTTAAAAAAAAATGTATTCTAAGTTTAATCACCCGCAAATAAAGTTTTTTTAGTTAATTTACTTCCCCAAAATTTTTTTAATTAGATAAAAACACTTGTTTTATGTGAATCATGTTTTTTTTAAATCTTGGGCTAATATTTTCATTATAAAAAATTTTGAATTTGACACAAATTTCACCACAAAATTTTTTTACGAAAAAAATTCTCAGAAAAAAAATACTTTAAACCTACAACGTTGCGGTTTGTTTTTAAATTTTCTGCGGAAAAACCTCCGGTCTCCCCTTTTTTTTTGGGGGGGGTATTCCATACTTCCCAAATTCCCCGGTGTGCGGGAGGGGTCCAAATTTTAAGCCCACCAAAAAGGGCGCGGCCATACCTATAGATACGGCTCTGGCTATGTTTAAAAAGAGTCGAAAAAGCGCCAGAAATTTTTTGGGGCCAATGTGTCGAAATGGGGACGTCACCCCCTTGATTTTCTCTTCAAAAGCTATGAAAACGAAACTTTGGGTTTATACCAACATTGTAAAAACGAAATTAAATTTTTTTCTAATTCATACAATGCGTTTTTTTAAATTTTTTTGAAAAAATTTGCTGCCGCATTTTTTTTTTTTGCTTTATTTTAACATTTTGTCTATTTAACAAATATGGCAGGCCTTTTGGGGGGGTGCATATCTTGATTTTGTTATATGTATACCTCGTTCTGACAGGTTTCCAGCAGAAACCCCCCTTCCAACTTGTACATCCAAAAACCCCCTTTTTTTTTGAGATAAATTTGGGGGTCTTACAACCATATTTAATTGTTTTTGACCTTATCTTTGTTGGTGGAAAAAAAAATAAACATACGTTTTAGAGAATGGTTCTAATTATTTTTAAACTGATTTTTTAACACGGACTTAAATATTTTATTCCATTTTTAAAATCCTTTCCTGACCCTAAATCATCCTCTAACTCTGTTTCTATATCACCACATTAAATGATTTTTTTAATTTAATATTAAGTAAAAAAGAGACAGAAAAAAGAACTTTTTTATGAGTTAAATCAGATATTTTTTTTAAACAAATTTGGGGAAACCCCAAAAAAAATTTTTGCGTAACTCCTATTCAATATGGTTGTGCTTTTTTTAAGTTAGTTAAATTACATGCACCTAGTGAGTTAATCCCCCCTTTTTCTATGTCTTTTTTTTTTATTTCGTAATAGATTTAGCATGTCGGTGGTTGAGAGAACTTATGAATAGGAAGCCTCATCTCTGAGTGTTATTATCTTTAATCTATACGATATACCATTTTTTTTAAATTTCATTCTGAATGATATATTTAAAAAAGTATTGAATTTGTATATTTAAACGATATCTTTGGCAAAACAGTAGTTTTTAATCAATTCATTTAATTAATGTAAAAAAAAATTTTTAAAAACTAACTATTACAAAGTGCCTTAAAGTTATATAACATTTATTTTACTTTGGTTTTTTGATAATTCAAAAACAAAAAATACTGTAAAATGTTTTTTTAAAAGCGCACACGTTATAATTCTAACAAGGACCAAGAAGGCCGGGTCCATCTTTAGCATCCGGTTTTGGGGGGGTGGTTATTTCAGAGTCGAACTTTTAAAAAACCTTTTAAATTTAAATTTGCTCTTAAATATTGTTAAGCTGACTGGTATCTGACCCCCAAAAATTTAAAATATTTAAATATATATATATATATATATATATATATATATATATATATATATATATATATATATATATATATAATAAAAATATATATATATATATATATATATATATATATATATATATATATATATATATATATATATATATATATATATATAAAGCTGACTGGGATCTGACTTAAAATTAATCATATATAATTACTCTTTATAATTGGTACTTTTTTTAGGAATAATCTGCTCTTGTAGTTCCTTTGATGTTCTAGAATTTTAATATTAGAATAATCAAAGTGGTGCCCTGTTGTTTGATAATGTTCCACAAAAACCAAAAGTTTTTTTCCCAATAGCTCGTATGTTGGGTTATTCTTTTTTTTAACCATTGTGTTTTGTCCAAAAAAAAAACCCTCAAAACCCCAAACATGACAACTCATAAATGACTTTTATTATACAATAAAGGTGTTTTATCTTAAACTTTTGTGAATAAGAAAAAATTTTTCTTAACATTATATTTGGCTATTTTGATTTCTGGAAATTCTTTGAATATAAATATAATTGAGTGTGATAAATTTCTGTTGTTAGGTTTTTTTAATTTTCGTGTTTAAGGGAACGTCTTTTTGGACCATCATAAAGGTTGGAACTGTATTTTAAATTTTTTTAAAAAAAATGTTTCGGATAACCTTTAAATAAAAAAGATATCAAATAATTTTTTTGATTGGTTTGTGACTAATAAGTGTTACTCTGTTCTTCATAAAATGACAGTATTCTACTTTTGATTCTTGGGGGGGTTTGAGAAGTAATTAAAAAATCCCCCAAGCTGTTTCTTTTGATACCGATCCAAGATAACCGTATTATCCGCCGTTCTTATAACTCTAGTGCCCCAAAAAAAGGATACTACATTCATTTTCAGGCTCAAAAGTAAATTGTATTTTTTGGGTTTAAAAAAAAATTAAAATTATAAACTCACCAACAAAAAAAACCGACACCTAAATTGTTTAAACAATTTTAATATGGCATCCCCCAACTTTTATTTTGCGTTTAGTGCAATGATTTTTTCGCTGAACGATAGATTAATTCATTAAGATTGCGCTACAGGTTGTCCTAATAATTTTTAGTTCCCCAATTTTTATATCCCCGGGGGTAACTCAAAATGATGTTTTTAGTCGTAAGTTTAAATCACCCTGGGGAAAAAAAACACGCCCAAAAGCCTTGTTCAAATATGATTTTCGATTAAGCTGAATGTATTCTGAGAATTTTGTTTTTTTAATCATCTGGATTTCTCATTTTTTTTTTAAGCTATGCATTTTTAAATGAAATGCTGCATTTGAAAAAAAAATTTCACACTTTTAAAAATTTAAAATTTAAAAAATGAATAATGACAGCCTGCATTTTTCGTAGCATCAAATTAATTAGATTAAATATTTTTTTTGGGGGGAATAGCTTCATATTCTTTATTTAATGCTAACCTGAGCTCTGCTAAAGTTGTAGGCTTAATGAGACGGTAACGAACGCATCTTTTTAATTCATCCCAAAAATGCTCAATTGAGTTAACATTTGGGTTGCAGGGGGTGTTTTTTTTCCTTTCCACCCTGGCATTCTGGTATAATTTTCAGTCTCTAGATATCTATTTCAAACATCTTGTACCGTTGATCGCAGAATTCGTACCAGTAAAAAATTTTATTACAACCATCTTTTAATAAAGTAACGTTTTTTCCCACGTCTGCAATGGTTAACACCATTTTATTTAAAATAAATTGACAACGTCACAGTCAAATAACCTAATAAAAAACGAATAGCTAACAATTATTTAACCTTATTGGTTTTATTAACAAAAAAAAAAGCAGCGTTTCTTTTAAAAAAAAAATGCTCGGAACACATCCAGCTCTATCGTAAATCATATTTAAACAAGATTTTTTGGCGTTTTTTTTCCCAGAATGTTTTAAACTTAGGCTTTTTTGACTTACTCTGGTATATAAACATTCAGGCAACCAAAAATTAATTGAAACAGACTGTAGCCCAATCTTAATGAATTGAACTACCGTCCAGTAAAAAAAAAATTCAATAAAAGCAAAAATATAAAAAATTTTTTTATATTAAAATTGTTTAAAAAAAAATTAGGTGCCGGTTTTTGTCGGTGCAGTATATATTTTCCCCAAAAAACTTGCAATATTATAGGTGGTACAATTAACAGAGTTGACTATTGGACGTAGTGGAAAAAAAGGTTTATAAATTTTTTTTGGAAACAATATAACTTTGGAAAGGAAAAATTTGAGATCCCCAAGTTTTTTTGCATCGAGCTCACTCATTTCCCCATTTTCTTTAAGACTTTTTATCAAATAGTTTATGATGCTGGAACTGATGTTGTTGGTCATTTTTTTTAAATTTTATGTAAGTTGAAACCTCCTTCAAAGGGTTTCAGTTTTAGAAATATAATCAGCCTTATCCACTGCAACAATACAACTACCCTTGTCTGATTGCAAAAATACCAATCTGGATGATCTATCAAAAAAGCAGCAGATTATTGTTAAAAAAAGTACCATATAAAAAAAAATAATATATATATATATATATATATATATATATATATATATATATATATATATATATATATATATATATATATATATATATATATATATATATATATATATATATATATATATATATATATATATATATATCTAAAAATATATAAATATGTAAATATATATTTATATATAACAAAAATTATAAACCATATTTCCCACTACGTCCAATAGTCAACTCTGTTAATTGTACCACCCCTAATATTGCAAGATTTTTTTTGGGAAAAAAACCGGCACCAATTTTTTTAAAAAATAAAAAGCTTTTATATTTTTGCTTTTATTGTAATTTTTTTTTCACTGGACGATAGTTCAATTCATTAAAATTGGGCTACAGTCTGTTTCAATTAATTTTTGGTTGCCTGAATGTTTATATACCAGGGTAAGTCAAAATGTTTTGTCATAAGTTTAAAACACTCTGTGGAAAAAACACGCCTAAAATCTTGTTTAAATATGATTTACGATAGAGCTGGATGTGTTCCGAGCATTTTGTTTTTTAAATGAAACGCTGCATTTTTTTATTGTCAATAAAACCAATAAGGTTAAATAATTAAGTTAGCTATTCGTTATTCTATTAGGTTATTTCGACTGTGACGTTGTCAATTTATTTAAGTAAAATGGTGTTAACCATTGCAGACGTCGTAAAATCGTTACTTGATTAAAAGATGGTTGTAATAAAAGTTATGTTACTGGTACGAATTCTGCGATCAACGATACAAGATGTTTGAAATAGATATCTAGAGACTGAAAATTATCCAGAATGCCAGCGGAAAGGAAAAATCAACCACCCTGCAACCCAAATGTTAACTCAATTGAGCATTTTTGGGATGAATTAAAAAAGATGCGTTCGTTCCGTCTCATTAACCTACAACTTTGAACTCAGGTTACATTAAATAAAGAATATGAACTATTCCTCAAGAAAAAAATATTTAATCTAATTAATTTGATGCTACAAAAATGCAGGCTGTCATTATTCACTTTTAATTTAATTTTAAATGTGTGAAATATTTTTTTCAAATGCAGCATTTCATTTAAAAATGAAAAAGAAATGAGAAATCCGTGATTTAAAAACAAAATTCTCAGAATACATTCAGCTTAATCGAAAATCATATTTGAACAAGGCTGTTAGGCGTTTTTTTTCCACAGGGTGATTTAAACTTACGACTAAAAACATCATTTTGAGTTACTCCGGTATATAAAAATTTAGGCAACTAAAAATTCATTAGGACAACCTGTAGCGCAATCTTAATGAATTAATCTATCGTTCCGAAAAAATCTTGCACTAAACGCAAAAATAAAGTTAGGTATGCCATATTAAAATTGTTTAAACAATTTAGGTGTCGGTTTTTTTGTCGGTGAGTTTATAATTTTAATTTTTTTAACCAAAATGTACAATTTACTCTTGAGCCTGAAAATGAATGTAGTATACCTTTTCTGGAACTAGAGTTATAAAACGGCGGATACGGTTATCTTGGATCGGTATCAAAAAGAAACGCTTCGGGTAATTTTTCAATTACTTCTCCCCCCACGAATCAAAAAGTAGAATACTGTCATTCTATGAAGAACAAGTAACACTTATTAGTCACAAACCAATCTAAAAGTTATTTGATATCTTTGTCATTAATGGTTATCCGAAACATACTTTTAAAAAATTAATATACAGTTCCAACCTTTATGATGGTCCAACAGACGATTCCAATAAACACAAAAAAAAAAATCCAACAACAAAATTTCACCTAATTTATTAATATTCAAAGAATTTCCAGAAAAAAATAGCCAAATATAATGTTAAAAAAAAATTATGACTTATTCCAAAATTTAGAAAAAAACCCCCTTTATTGTATAATAACAACGTCTTTATGGTTGTCATTTTGAATTTTGAAGGTTGCTTTTGTTGGACAAAATCACAATGGTAAAACAACGAATAACCCAACATAAACTATTGGGAAAAAACTCTTGTGCTTAGTGGAATATTATCAAACAACAGGGCCCCTTTTTTCTTTTAAATTCAAAATAAAGGAACTACAAAAGAAATTTGTACCATATATTATAAAGAAAAAAATTAATTTTAAGTCAGATACCAGTCAGCTTGCAATATTTTTGCAATATTTTAGGATCAATTTATTGATGTTGTTTTAGACATACTGTATTAGAGTTTATTACCAATTTTAAATCCATTGTGTATATTTTGTGAATTGTTTTTTGTTGGATATTTTTTTATTATTTTTGGTGTAGTGTTTTAGTCTTTTTACCGACTAGATGAAAATTGTTTTCCATATTTTTATTGTATTCTTGTTATGTTTTTTAACTTTGACTAACTCTAAGTTTGTAAGTACTACCAAAAGACTATTTAACATGTTACTTATAGGTCCTTTTTTATATAATTTTTAGCTACTCCTGATAAAGTTAATAAATAGTTGACGAAATATTGGGGATAAAAACATTGCTGGTACTTGCTCTACTTTTTTTAGTTAGGCGTAAGTGTAGTTTACCGCTCAAAAGTGTTTAAAGACCGATGCGATAGTGGAGTTCTTTAATATTTGAGCTGTACTACATTAACGCCCAAAATACCTATTACGTTTTATGCACGATCGGACATTCTTAGTTCAAAAATAAATTATTTTAAAATGACATTTATTTCATATTATTTTAGAAAATAAAAAGTCTTCCCACGTATAACATTCTCAAAGTTGGCTGGACTTATGTTGGAGTCATGTTTCTAATAGGTGTTATGCTGCTTTCAAAAGTTGTTTATTTTTGTTGGTTACTTACCGCCTTAGGGCGGTAAATTCAACTTACTGCCCGGAAATGCGGGCGGTAAACTAAATTTACCGCCCGATCGGGCTTAAAAACTATACAGTAAAGCGCAAGTACTGCGAACATAGGACAATCTTGGACGATTTTGGATGTACCTAAAAACGCCGCACGCATTGCTTATCGATCAATAATCTTCCAGCAAACAATTCAATACGTTTATTTCTGAAATAATTCTTTAGTATCGAACGCTCGACAGCAATAGTTGTACAGTGTCGAATATTTACGACCAAAAGTTTTTTTAATAAAATAATTATTATTAGTAATGGATGTTTACGAACTGAAGAAAAATTAAAATATTTGAATGGTATCACCGTGGAAATCCTGTTAGGGGAATTAGGGAATTATTTATTAATTTATTTATAACTAAGCCGACTCCCACGATTTCCACTATTTACCGAGTCATTAAAAACTTTCTGACATTTGGTTGTTTAACTCCAGAAAACATAAACATGATAGTGCCCCAAAAAAAAAAAAACCAGGAAAGGAAAATGAAAGAAATTATGGTAGTGACAAATGTTATTAAAAATCCTACAGATTCCATTAATACAATTGCAGAACAGGTTGATTTGTGCAAAAGATCAGTGGGAAGAGTGCTGAAAAAAATTTATACCGCTCCTACAAAGTAAGAAAAACCCACGAAATTAACCCTGATGATCATTTTAGACAAATACAATTTTTTAAAACTGTAATGGAAATGAAAAATAACAATGCATTTATAAGAAACATTGTTTTTACTGATAAATCGACATTTCCACTTCATGGTCTCACCCAACGATTTTTTTCTCTGGGGTCACGTAAAATCAGAAATTTATGGTTTCCAGGAGAATAGGGCTATTAATCTACAAAAATTACAATTACAAATTGAGAATTCTTTTAGGATTATTACCCCTAACATTCTAGCAAATATCAGAAGGCGTTTTTATGACAATCTTGGTAATTTTGTGGCTCAAGAAGGTGGTTTATTTGAGCATCTTTGATAACTTGAAAGAGTTTTTTGTATATTTTATGAATGCACATTAAATTATTTTCTTAAGAATATCTTCTACGTTTCATTATTTATTAGAAAAAAATATTTTATTTATTAGGAAAAACTGTTTGGTTTAAGACCGCAGCAAACGTTGCGGTCTCGTAAGCAACTAATTTTAAATTTATGGCTTATAAAAAAATCAGATCGAAGTCGGTTGACGCTAGCTAGGCTCTTGTTACTTGCCTACAAACACTGCATCCTCTAACTGAAAATAAAAACGTAGTACACAACTAAACTGGGCAGATAATTCTTCCGAATTTATCACCGCATTCCCCACCAGTCCCAACAAAATAAGCCAACTAAGGAAACGAGACGGAAATTGAAATGCAAGCCACAAAATTATTATTGGTATTTTAGAATTGGGTTCATCCAAAATCGTCCAGGAGCCTCCTATGTTCGCAGTACGGTGCGCTTTACTGTATAAAGTTTCGTAAAAAATCATTAGCTTTAAGTTTAATTCAATTTTTTTTTCATATTTATAACTAATTTTTAATTAGTTTTTATTTAGATGCGAGGGACTAAAGTTTAATAATGTACAGGGTGCATACAAAAAGTTTTATTTACAAGATATTGGCGCAGTAAATACCTTCATATTAAATTTTTTTATTCTACAGTTGGGCAGTAAACATTAATTTTTTTTACCAAAGTATCGTGTCACTGTACAAATACAATTAGTTTTTATTGTGTTTACTATAGATGATTACCATCTTGGTAATTATAATTGATTGTATTGCTCCTTTTTTATCTAGTCCGATCCTGTTTCGTGGTGTCGGGCGCACCCGAAGGCGACGTTTATTTTTTGGCGGCGGCGGCGGCTCCGACGGGCTGTAAATGTGAGAATTTCGGGAAAGAATGCGGTCGAGCCCGCTCCCGACCGGCCCGCCGGTTCTCGGAAGGCGTTAAAAGCGCCGCCTGATGCCTGGTCAGAACTCGTTCACTGGTACCGGGCGCCTCGTACTACCCGCGAGATACTTTTGTTGGACCTGACAGCGTCAGGTTTATTGTATTACTCGCTCGTCTTATGTTAAAATTTTAATTTATCGGACTGCTTGGATAAGGATGCATCTAAATAGATCGGAAGATGATGACAGGTGATGGTCTCCCATTTTATACCGCATGCCCTTTTAAGGGTTGATAATTAACTCTAAAATGTGAAAGGTAGACGGGTTCTTGGCCGCCGCACCTTTCCCGTCATAAGAAAAAGTGCTTTTCTTTTTGCTAAAAAATTTTCGTGTTTTTCCGTGTTATTATACTGTCTGCCGTCAAAGCCGTAGCCAGGAATAATTTTTGGGGGGGGGTTAGCATTTTGTGTCAGGGGTATCGTTTCTCGGGTGATCTTTTGGGGGTACTACATAGAGGGCCCAACAAAAGATCGCACCCCTATTTGTGACTCTTCAGGTATATTTTGGTGAAAATGCTCGAACACGTCAATTTTGATTTCTAGGGGAACGTCTATTTCCTACCACACTTAAGATTTTTTAATGAAAACCCCCATTTTTTTTAAACTTTTAGATTCTTTATGACGTTTTTAGTAACTTTTGTTAATAAAGTTTATATCAAAAACATTTGGGGTCAGTGCCATCGTAAGTCATAAAAAACTTTGTCTTTGATTTTAACTTGTTAACTTACCTAGTTGTGATAAATATTGAACAATGATTTATTGATTTTAGAAGGGATAAAAATATTTAAACTGTATTACCAAAATGGGAGCATTCAAGAGCTACTACCCGATTGTTTAATGCGTTACATCCAGACAAAAAAAATTATTGATAAGTATGTGGCTAATTAATAAGAAAATTTGAAGAAACTGGATCTGTGTCTAATATTCGCCGTAATCGCCATTAAAAAAATTGACCATTTAAAAATGAAATTTAAGAAATACCAGTTTGGAACACGTAGCATTTGACAATACCCAAAGCTCTCGTGGGTGGTTTCTTCTTCAGAATTTACACCAACAGTACAGAGATTTTGAAAGACAACTAATTTCACCCGTACAAGATAAAATTTGCCCATGAGCTTAATGAAGACGATTTTGATGGAATGTTGGAGTTTTGCGAATTAATGTCCCAACTTTTAATCAACAATGCAAATCTGTTATTTAATATTTGTTTCTAGAATGAGTGTACGTTCTATTTACACGGTGCTGTAAATAGACATAATTTTTCGATATTGGAGTGACTTGAATCCATATTTGTTTCGAGAGGTCCCCGCAATATCCAAAAAAAAAAAAATAAATGTGTGGGCCGGCATTTTCGTAAATTATATTGTAGGAGCTTTCTTTATTCCTAGAAACTTGACGGGCAAGACGTACTTGCACATGTTAGAAAATACAATAGAGCCACAAATTACCGAAATTTTTTAAAAAAGGCGTTAATTATAATGAAAATGTTATCAATTTCCAACAAAATGGTGCATCACTATGTGGTTTTTGGACGACATTTTTTTGGCACCCATTTGCCCCAACAGTCGATCGGCAGACGAGGTCCCATTAATTGCCAAAATCCCCCGGCTTAAGTCCTTTAGATTACTTTCTTTGAGGTATTTAAAAAAAATTTTTAGTACGAAGCCAGATTCTATTCAAGTTTTTTTTGGGGCGGATTACGGCTGAACGTAGACAAATAACTTCAAACATGCTTGAAAATGTGAGAAATAGATTCGATTAAAATCCTTATTATTGCATGGACGTAAATGGACACCACTTTTAGCACTTATTAAATTACCTAATTCTTTATAGAAAATTAATGTTTACTTTACCTTTAATTTGCGCGGGGCTGTAGGTTGCTTTTTTAATACTCAGAGTTTTTTTTTAAATTTAAAAAAAAAGGCTTGTTACTATGGGAAAATTTTTTGGTTTTATTTTTAGGATATATTTCCTTACTATCACTATTTCGAATATTATTATAATCTCAAATAGCTTCACAACAATTAAAGATAAGTAAAAACTTTATAAACAAAAGTTACAAAAAAAATTTTCGAAAAATCTAAAAATTATAAAAAAAAAATAGGGGTTTCCTTTTAAAAAACTAAGGTATAAGGCTTTTTTTTTACCACCCTCGACCCTTACTCTGCAACCTACGATACTCTCGAACTAAAACTGAACATCGCTGCCCGCGCTTTTTTTTCTGAAGGGGGACAGACACGAATTAAATCGGTAAGATAGTTTACTAAAAAGGGAAAAAAAATTAAAAATTTTGTTTTCCCCCCATTTTCCCAGATATAGGTTATGTTTGGACGTCACCCGTTTGCCCATTTTGCCCAGAAGGCAGATTTATTTTATTAATTTTTTTTTAAATATTCAACTTTTAAAAACTATTTTGGATATGTACTTACTATTAGAACTGTAATGTATAATTTTTTTTTAAAAATTAAACTTTATATTACTTGTAAACAAAACAAACGGAAACAGATTACGTCACAAATACCAATTGACTTTTTTAAATTGGTTTTATGGGCTTAAATGGGATCGGGGCACTCCTTGTTAGGTTTATCACCCTTGGGGTTTACTCAACGTTTTTTTTTTCCCCCTTAAACCTAGCATTACCAAAATTATTCACTACAGTAGTAGTTCTTTGTATTTATATATATATATATATATATGTTTTGTCGTAGGTTCTCACGAGTAAAACATGGTAACGTTTTTTTTCGGTAACTCGTGTACTGTTGTCCTGAAAAGGACAGGTTGTCTGTTGACGTTTCGGGAGTCACCTCATCTTCTTCTCTCGGACGGTAGTCAAAAAATTTACTTTTTTCTACCGTCCAAAAAGAAAAAATGGTGTGTCTCATCAATCTCCGGCTCCTTTGGGAACCGGGCCCCAAAAACCCCAAAATATATATATATATATATATATATATATATATATATATATATATATATATATATATATATATATATATATATATATATATATATGTATATATTTTTTGGGGAAATTTGGGGGGGTTTGACCCCCTGACCCCCCCCGGGTACCCTTTTTCCTTTTTGTTGTAGCATAAAAATACAAAAAATTGAAGCTGTAATAATTGACGGCATGCATTTCGCAGCGGTCAAAAGGGGCCAAAAAGGGTTAAATAAGGGTTAAAAAATTAAACCCCAAAATTTCCCCCGTTTTTGAATTACATGCCAACGTAAAGAATTGGTTTTAATTACAAAAACACTCTTGGGGGAAAAATTTGGGGTGCGCCCCTCGTATGACCAACGATAGAAAATTTCGGGAAAACTCTGTTTTAAATTAAAAACCGATTTTCCGTGATTCCAAACTGCATGCCATTAGAAAGATCTTTTTGTATAATTAACAAATGATAGGAAATTTGGCATGCACACCAGGAAATCGCTAAATGGGGCATGCATGACGAAAGTTTTTACAAGATTATGTGCAAATTTATGTGACTTTTTTTTATTTCCGTTTTTTTTTTTCGTTAATATATATTATTTCAAGTTATTGACGAAAAAAGGGATGCATTTAGCTACAGCCCAACATAAAAAAAAAATGAACAAATTGAATAAACATTAATTCCTCAATTGTAACAAAAATCTGAAAAATTTCTTCGTGACTTTTTCTTGCATGCCCTTTGTATTTGTTAGTAAAGATTATTGTAAGCTAAAATAAAAAAAGGCATGCATATAGCATCCCAATTAGTTAAATAAATAAAAGAAGATGGTTACATTTAATATTTTGTGCAACTATTATTTTATTTATAATGCGATGGTCTTATTCAACATTGTATGCCATTTTCGCCATAAACTTAAAAAAATATTTTTTTAAAGTAATACAAAACGGCGTGCAAATTAAAAACACGAAAATGTTACGAATATTTTTTTCAACTTTTTTATTTATAATGCGATAATCTTATTCAACATGCATGCCATTTTCCCCCAAACTTGGAAAAAAATATTTTATGAAATACAAAACGGCATGCAAATTAAAAACACGAAAATGTTTCGAATATTTTGTGCAATTTTATTATTTAAAAAAATGCAATGGTCTTATTTAGACAATATGAACAACTCAATAATGTGACACTAAAATTAACCATTTTAATTCTATAGTGTGAACAAAAAAAAATTTTTGATAATTTAATTTTGGGGAAAAACTAGTAAACCTATTCGGATTTGTCTAAACGCTATACCTATATCGTTTTACGCATTCAGTATTTATTTTATTTAGTTTGCAGAAAGATCAGGAGAGAGTGTCACGCCCCTAGAACTATGTCTTACAAAATGGTTAAAAGTAATGAGAGATGTTAAACTCTTTATGAGAAATCTAAAATTTTTAAAGAGCATAAAAATGGTATGAGTGTTACCGCATTGTCAAAGAAATGCCAAACAGCCAAATCAACTATGTGTGCCATAAAAAATAAAAAGAAAAAAATTCTAAAAGTGGTTGGAGAGAGTTTAAGACCTAACAAAATAAAAAAGTGCACATTAAAACGTGCGGAAAACCCAAAAATGGAAAGCTTGCTATCAAATGGTTTACCAAACATCGTGAAAAGAATTTGCCAGACACAGGTGATACTCGTATGCGTAAACACAAGGCTTTAGATTTACAAAAAAGTTAAAAGGAAATTAAAAAAATTAATGCAAGCGATGGGTGGCTCCAAAATTAAAATGGCGCTATGATGTAAGATTGCTTAAAATTGCAGGAAAAAAGTTGTCTTCGCAACCCGAACTTGTAAATCCCTTTATCGGAGACTTGAGAAATACCTTTCAACAGCTTAGTTTTACTGAACATCAAATCTATAACGCCGATGAGACCGGATTATATTGGAAGCTGTTGCCCAATAAAATTATGTTGAAATTTTTGAAAAAACGACGCCTGGTCTAAAAATAGCTTAACATATACATATATACATATAAATATATATATATATATATATATATATATATATATATATATATATATATATATATATATATATATATATATATATATATATATATATATATATATATATATATATATATATATATATATATATATATATATATGGAAATTAGTGATGGAACGGACGTCCGGTTCAAGTACCGAATCCGGCAAGTCCGGGCCCGGATTTTTTTGAAAAAATCCGCTGTCCGACAGGAAATTTTTAATGTTATTAATAAGGAAATATAATTTAATAAGTCATTGAAAATATAAATAGAGGGAAATAAAAATATTGGGTAGAAAAAACAGCTTACATTTATTAACTGATTACAGGTAATCTCTAATTCTCTTACAAATAAGGAAAAACACTGTTTATAATCAAAATGTATCTTTTTCAAATTATGATGATTAAATAAAAGTTTGTCAGCATTTTGACTGGTTAATCTAGAACGCTTTTCTTCATAAATGTTGCCAATTTCTGAAAAAGACCTTTCTGAATACACACTACTTGCTGGGGCGCTTAAATATCGTTTAGCAACTTGGGCTTTTTTAAGTGTGGTTTTTAAATAAGGATGACATGATATTACTCTAGTTGAATACTTTGCCTGTCAATTATCTTTGTAAGAAAACTCTTAGTTTACAATATTTCCTTGGTACTTTATTATCTTTTATTGACATTTAAATGTAAGTAGCACCGATTAATATTTTATTTTTTATTTTTTGAGGAAAAAAGACATAGAGTTCGGCGCCGGACTTCCGGCATCCGGTTTGCTGGGCGGCCGGAGGTCCGGAGTTCGGTAGTCCAGTGAAACATGAGTCCGTTCCATCACTAATAGAAATCTTACTTTTAAAATCTCTCATTTTATTGGTATAATAGTTTAGTTTTTTATTGTGTAACTTCTATAATTCAATTTCTAATGAAATATCTCAAAATACCAATACTTATCAACCAGTAATTAATACATTAATAAAGCAGCTAAGTGGCATGGTATTTTAATGGATTTACATAGTAATTGGAATATAAACACGTTACAAGTAAAAATATCTTATAATTTGATGAAGAGTACATTTTTTTACCATTAAGCTAAACGTATTTTAATTGTAAAAGAAACCACTAATTAGAAAACTTTTATCTGTCTAAATTAGACCTTACAAAATTATTTTTTTCTATTAACCTCTACAAATTAGTTAGATAGGTAGCAGTGCCATACATGACTACCGAACTAGTGTAGATATTTCAATGCATTAATCAGTGTCTTGGATTTTTCAGTTTTCTTTTTGGATATATTGCAAAAACTGAGTGTAATTCACTACAAATCTTACAGAAACTATATTTACAATTAATTATAATTTTGAAATCTTCATTAGTTTATACCCCTTCCAGTTAATATGGAAGTAAATATAAGCATTGCGACCGGTTTATTGGTTTTCTTGTCTTTTTTCGTTATTTAAGAGCTGGTTCTAAAAAGAAGCAAAACACCAAAACAATCAAAATGCCTCAGAGGCTAAATTTTTTTTATCTTTATGACAGCTCTCGAAGGATTATTATATATGTATATTATATCCTACGGATTATGTATACATATATAAACCTAAGTACCAAAGTACCGTGAGTGCCGGGTTTTCCGGTGTTTAACCCATTTCTTCCCAGTTGTTCCGTCAACGTTGTCCAAGCACTGAAACATGCAAATGTTGCATTTCACATCACCTTTTAGACAACGCGGTAATGCCACCACGGACGTTATTTTTTTAAATAACTACTACCTAAAAGTGTCTCTCCGGCACTGGGAATCGAACCCGGATCGCCGGGCCCGTGAGCCGAAACTCTGACAACTACGCTACCGGAGACACATTTAAACAACCTCAACAAAAATAAATTGTTATCTTGCTTAATTTTTTGTTCAAAGCATTATGCAAAACTTCAGTAAAATTTTTTTTACCTCCAACCAAATTAGCTTTAAATTGATCTTTTTTTAGTTTATTTGAAGAAGCTCGAAGGGCGTCGCTCATTTCGGCTCGAGGGATCAAATATTGCGCATATTTTTTGCCCATCTTGGCCCAAACCTAAATCCGGCCTGCTGTTAAACCGCCCATCTCGACCCAAGAAAATATTTGATTAATTTATTCAAAAATGGTACAAATGCTAGTCGTGCCTGTTTTATAATATTATGAGGGAGTGCATAAATTTTGTCGCAAAATAAAAAGCCAGTTTATAATTTACACTTTTATTAAAATTATCTAAAGCTACATTATCTTCAAGAAAAATAAGATAAAACCTACTTATAAGAATAATATGTGAAACTAATCAAAACATTTTCTGGCTCAGGTTCCTGTGAATGCTGCTGATTCGAAAAAGTTTATACTCTTATCAGAAAAATCTCCGAGAGTTTTTGAATTTCTCCCAAAGACAATTTTCAAATTTCTTTAAATTTAGTAGGACACCTCATCTTAATTGTGTCTCGGATTTACTGTACTAGTTGGATAGCGAAAAATATCGAACTAAATTAATTTACGATTATCTGCATAGGTATTAACTTCAATACACTTTTTTAATAAACCTCATAGTCCCAATTCAAGGAAGGTTTTATTGCACATCGGGCCGAGTTAGACACATAGGGCACTAAAATTAAATTACCTGATATATCCCTTTTGGGGCCGACTTAGACGACGCACAGTGGGACGAAGCGACACTGTGCCACCCAAATTAATCTACAACTGTAGTTTAACCATTTAGGCTCATTTTTTTAAGATTCTCGTCTTGAATATGCCTATTAACTCCTTTTTTGGATTTTTGATTTGGGCTTTTATTTTCCGGAAATTTATCTCCAAACTTTGATTTTTATGAGAAAAACAATTTTTATGCGCAAAAATGATCATAGGGGGCGCGAATTGGGTTTTGGCAAACATTTTTTTTGCTCAAAATCATCCTCTTGATAAGCCCCATAAGACTGTCTACTGACAATAAGGGGCAACATATTTTTATTATTCCTAATTATTTCCACACACGGCCATATTGTTCCGAAATTTTTCACGCAAAAGGGTATTTTACTCATAAATGGTGCAGGACAAATTTGATTCAACAAAAATTGCTTAGAATCATTCAAGGAATACGGATAATCTTTTTCAGCGTTTTTTGACACATTTTCGAACCTCTGAAAGAATGATCATTTTTGCTCCGAAAATTCGTTTTTTTTTTCATAAAAATCAAAGTTTGGAGACAAATTTTCCAAAAATAAGAATCCACATTAAAAATCCAAAAGGGGCATCGACAGGCAAATTCAAGACGATAATAAAAAAAAAGAGTCCCAATGTTGAGTTAAACTTCGTCCCACTGTGCGACGCCTAGCCCGAAATCTTCATTTTATTTGCACTTTGTGCGCCTAGAGCAGGGATCCCCAAACTATTTTGGACAAGTGACCCCTTTTCCAAAATGAACTGTTACCTCAGACCCCCATGGCCAAATTACCTACTTTTAAGATCAACCCCTTATTCATAATGGTCCGCTAACTTAAAACAGCTGCTACAGAGTGTTATTTTTCATTCTGACTTAGGTCAATAGAAGAAGACAGAGTAAGAATTAGCAATGCTTTAAGTTAGCAGACTATTATAAATAAGGGGGCCTATCTTTAGTTTTTTCCTATTGATACAAAATACCTAGGTACTAAGGTACCAATTGGAAAACTTTGCACTTGGTTAAGTGAGTAAAGTTGACTTCATTTTATCATCAAAATTTAACAAAATAAAAAGACATTCAGTAAATATCAAGTTTAATTTATAATGATTATCACAAATTAGGTACTTAAAGAATCTTAAGTAGGTAGGAAATTATATTTAAAAAAGTATTAATTCGCAAAGAGAAAATAAAACTTTCAGTATGATGGATGAACCTGGTGACTATCTACCAGTCTAGCTACATCCGGGTCAATATTGGTGAGTTGCAGCCTTAAATCTCCACGTTCGTTGATTTTCAAACGGTTTCTTTGTTTCGTCAAAATGTTTGTTACCACACTGAAGCTTTTTTCAACTAGGTATGATGATGGAAAAGCGATAAGGTATTTTTCAGCAATGTTCCACAATGTAGGATACTGTGTTTCAATGTTGCGTTGCAACCAGAACTGATAGCCTTGGTTGTTGTTTTTCATCTTGTACGAACTTGAGGCTTTACATTACTACAACAATGCTATTTCCTACAAACATATTAATTATTCTTAGTACACGTAACACAACATAAACAATACAGTACCTACCTACCTATCTTGAAAGTTTTAAATAAGAACTTGTGTTAATTTAATAGGGGTCGATTTTTAGACCTCGTCGACCCCCAAAATCAGTTTTTGTTTATGTCGACCCCTAGAAAACCGATATCGACCCCAAGGGGTCGATATCGACCACTTTGGGAATCCCTGGCCTAGAGTGTGGAAGCTGCTACCTAAGAAATCTTTCTGGTACACTTTCAAATTAGGTCTTTTTTAGATAACGGTATATTAGTATGTACCTAGACTTAAGGCCTTTCTGAACTGTTCCGAGATAAAAAAAAGAGTATGCCCTTTTTAAAGGAAATATGCATCCCAGAAAAATGTGAACTGTACCATAGATTTTTTAAAAATTATGACAAGTGCTTTCTTCGGACCCAGAAGCGTTTCCAAGAATAGTGACATTAGGTGGCACTTCACATAAATATCACTTTGTTTCTAAAAATGACAATTTTCGAATGTAACATTTGATTTACTTAAAAAGTGTTCATTTAAAACTAGTTCTTGTAGCCTAATTTATGTTAAAGACCTAACACTACGTATTTCAGGAGTTTTTTTTCTAAAAACTAACGGTAAAACGTAATGAAGGTTTCTTGCCAAATAAGTTTACTTCTGTTGATATTGGATTGGGAAATTTTGTTACTCTATGGATTTTTTCGCGACTTACCGTTTTTAACTACTGGTTCATAGCAGTTCTTTTCCCCACCATTCTAACTGTGTTTACCCCGCTTATCCTCGCAAAAACGAAACGGTTTACATATGTCACGTGAGGGTCAACTGTCATACTAATTGTTTAATACACTTTTAAGTTTAAATCCAAATCTAAGGTCTTTGGACAGTAAAGAAATAAGTTGAAAAAATAAGATATTAGCTGTTTCCAAGTCAACTGTAACAAGTTAATCTTTTTCTTTATGATTTAAATATAATTGCACTAATTCATCCATTTGGGAATTAACTAATAAATCAAAAAATCTGCAATTCAAATAGTTGTTAAACCATAGCAAAAAAACATCACAAGAACCAAAACAATAGAAAAGCCGCGAATCCTCTATTATTTTAATTTGACACTTGACATAACAAATTATTAACGCTCCTCCTAACTAGTGGCGATAGCTGTAGATACTGGGTACAAAGTAATAACGTAGATATTGACGTCATAACACCTTCCCCTACGTTACCGCTTCTCGCCAAAATAAACCGGTATGTTAACTGTCCTAACAATTTTCAACGCGGTACGTCGCCAAAATTTGATGTCTCTTTTACGAATTTTTAGGGTAAAATTATCTAAATGGTCATGTAAATTTTAAAAAAAGTAAGTATCACTTTACTTATTTGGCACATAATAGTAATTTCCAAAATATCAAGCAAGTTTTATTATTTTTTATTATTTATTATTTAAATACATATTTTTAGGCATTCGGACTATTAGAACGTGTGATCAGTATATACAGGGTGTAAAAAGTATGATGCTCAATATTTTAATGGGCGATTGTGGAGCTCAAAACGCATCGAAAAAGCCAAAAACATATGGGTCAAAAGTTAACTGTTTTCGAAATATGGCCTTTCAAAGTTTAAAAAAAATTGGCAACACCGGGCCCGTTTCATCGAAGCAAGTCGACGTTTTTTGCAAGTTTTGCATATTAACACTTTTTTTAAGGAGATATTTATTTATATACAAATAATAAAAAATACTTCTTGCAATTTATTTTGATATTTCATTTGAAATCAAATGTATGTAAAAAACAATACATTATTGTTTGGTTAATATTTGTAATTAAAAAAATAATTGTACCCATCACAAATAGACTAAATATTCCTCTTAAGAGCACAAATTATTATGGTTTAAGACAGCGCTTTTTTATTTTGCTTGAAAAATAAGATTTCTCGGTTGCACACATTTCGTTTTCAAAACTCTTGGACACTACAGTTGTACATTTATAACATATCCGCATTTTTCCCGATTTAAAAACAACCAAAAATGTCGCTGCCGTTGAACACGTATTTACAACTGATTACACAAGGCTTCTAGCTAGGTAGCTCTGTTGCCAATTGTTTTTTACAATTTTAACTGGAAGAAAAAATTATTAATATTATTATTATTTTTTATTTGTAGATTAAAACATTTGAAACTTAGTTTATTTTATTAGCAAATGAATCTACTGATAAGCGATTAAGACAAAAGTTTCCAGTGGTTAAGGTTTTTAGAAATAATTGCTTTCAAAGTTTAAACTTTAACATCGTTTAGACAAAAATCTGTTAAGTTTTGACACATATGTGTATGAGTTTATGACTGGTTTTAAGCTCCACTATCGCCCGTTAAAATTATGAGCATCATACTTCTTACACCCTGTGTGTATACTACAGAATAATTGAAATACTCTTTAACATATATATTCTTATCCGTATTTTTTGCTTTTTTTAAATAACCACCACATTTGATGGTACCAATCCATCGATTAAAGTTACAAATATAACGTTTCGGCTTCATTGTTCACCCACATCTGCCAGAACTTTTCACACAAGTGAATAAAACCTAGAATTTCCTTTTTTTAAATATTATTCTTCCTTTAACACCTTTTTGTTGACCTGAAATAAAGAACTGCCTTAAGCCTGTTCTTAGTATGTATACATACACATACATACAAGGCAGATTTATTATGATACATATTATACCATTCGTGAGGCCTATAATTTATCCTTTCAAAATTAAAACTGGTGGTTTATGAAAGATGGTATCGCCGATCACCAATTTAAAAGCGGCACAAAGAACGCCGGTTATAGGGTGATAGGAAATCTGATAAGTTTAATTGACAAGCCCGGCACTCATGGCGCCAATTGCCAGAGCGGCCAGCAGGCAGTAAAGGAAAAAGAAAAGAAGAACGATTTTTTGGACGAGGCCCGTCTGAGGAATCTTGCTGTTGAATTTTAATCAAAATCGGACAAGAATTCGCTGAAATCCAATCGTTATTGCTAAAAACAGTTCGGAAATTTTAATACAGCTCAGTCTATTAGACATAATTAATTTGATCTTTGGTATATTATCAATGTTTAGAAGTTTAATGGAGTATAATGATATTTTACGATTTCTAAAGACCTAACAAGCTAAAACAATAGGCATCTTGTACATTTTTTTACTGGCTTAAAATTACCCCTCATACCTAAATATTACTTTGCTAAATAATTTTTTAATGCAAAGTTTAGAAATAGAAAATTTAAATTCAAATATAAACGCCTGCGCCAAAACATCTTGATATTTATATTTCGCGTAACGTCACAACACGCCATCTATGTGAGCATGTCTTGACAGTTTATTGGCTTTGAGATTATATTATCACAACAGCGGGCGGATCCAGTCAAAAAAGGTTGTGAGCACAGTCACCCAAAAATTGGCCAAGGGCAAGTCGGAGTACAAACTCACTCATGAAGAATCGGTTTTTTAATTTAATATTTTTTACATCTTTAAATGATAACATTGATTACAAACTGAATTAAACACCATTTTACATCAAGTTACTTCAACATGTCCTGGCTACACACAAGTGGACATTTATTTTTTATACCTTATGTTACAATCAGTAAACATGTAGTATTCTAACGGTGTAAAAAAATTGAAATTGGTTCAGTAGTTTTTGAGTATATTTGTTACAAACATCCAAAAATACAAATCTTCTAATCTTTAAGATTATAGTATAGTATACAGGGTGGTAGGGAAATTGACCGAATCCTTTTTTTATACCATTGTATGAAGTCTATGCTTTAAGTCCATGGACTTAAAGTTTAGACCATCAATCTGAAAAACTTTCCCAAAGAAATCATATACCGGAAATAATAAAAAAAAATCTACTTCTCATAAAAGTTAGCGTCCGCAGCACCAACTTTGTATAGAAAATCCAAATTTTTTATTTTTATTTCCAGTAGGCCCATGATTTCTTTGGCAAGTTTAAAGCGTAAGCTTAAATTTGTAATTTATTTTTTTATCTACACAGTATATAGTATAGGTAAATTCTTAAATTACAAATTCAAGCTTGATATAGAGATTATCGGGGTTAGTTCTCTTAAATATACAATTTTAATTTGTAATTTAAGCATTTATCTATACTACATACCATAGATAAATGTTTAAATTACAAATTCAAGCTAAGGCTTCTTTTTTGCGAAAACATTAATTATTTCGTCGACATCCAGGTGCATGCATATTTAAGAGAGCTAATCTTTCCTGTGCCATTGAGGCGCGCAACCAAGATTTGATCCTACGGAGAGTTGAAAACGATCTTTCCGCGGTGGCTACGCTGACCGGGAGTGTAGCTATCGACTCTGGTATGACCAAAGATAATACTACCACGGATAGATGGTTCATTTAAATGGGGCGTTCTGAATCAGTTCGGAAATATCAATGCTTCCGTAAATGCGAATAAAATTAAGTGGGTCGGTCCATACCTCCCTTGTACCTTATTCGGAATACGAAGTAGCGAAAGCGGGCGGCTAAACGGGTTGTGTTTTTTCTAGTCGCGTTTCATCACGCCAATAGTAAAGGCCTGTCGGCAACACTGTTTAACTTTCGTTCAAGGATTGAAATGCCTAGCGCGAAAATCTCTCGATGGACATCGGCTCGCGTTAGCCAAAGTCCATTAGGGGTATCAAAAATATAGCATTGAATGGTTTATCTTATCCGTAGTAGTATTATCTTTGGTATGACCAAATTATTTTGAGATTCTCTTTTCCATTTGGTCATCCAGAGTCGGTATTTATTTAAATCTGTAGATTCATTATCGCTAATGAACTGGCGGTACATGTGAAACACTTTTTTAATTTTTTATATATATATATATATATATATATATATATATATATATATATATATATATATATATAATATATATATATATATATATATATATATATATATATATATATATATATATATATATATATATATATGATTTAGAAAAAATCAAAATATTATAAATAAATAGAAATATAGTAGGTTTATTTTTCATTTTTTTGTCACTTCAAAAACATATCTAGGAAGTATTTGCTTAAATGCGAAAGCTTTTATGCAGTGTTTCCATTATTTCCGGTTTCTCCACATAATCTTTACCCAAACTGCTGTTTTCCCGATACAGTTTCCGCCAAACCGGAAGTTTCCCCCTCATTTCTGGGTAATGCGAAATACCACAAAAAGAATTATTGTTAATTAACAATACAAGTTTAATTTTATCTTCGGTGGAGAGCCCAGGGATGGATTTTGATTTTCTGTAGTTTTTTAAATTAAATTTGTACAATAGGTAAGGGTTTTAAAGAAAGTTTCAAAATAAACATTTTGAGAAATTAGAAAATCGAAAAACGTTGTTCTTTTTTTTTAAGTAATATTATTTTTTTATTTATTATTACATTTTATATAGTTTTATTAGTATTAGTAACATTTTCTTTGTACGGATATATAGTGTTTTTTGAAAAAATACAACTTTTGGGATGCTTCTAGCAGATGTCTTAGACTTTTGATCCCACTTAAAGTATCGCATTTTGTCTTTCTTGTTGTGTATTATATACCTCCGGAACAATATCTTAAAAAAGAGAAAGTTTAACTTTTATTATTTTGCCTTAAATTTCAGGAGACATTATATGATACATATCGTTCTCACACATCTGAATTTCAAAAATGTCTAATACGTTTTTTTAGCCTTGTTTATTAACTCACAAAATGAATATTACTGTAAAATAAATAAGTATTAGTTTTTTTTATTTTACGTACAATTTTTGGAAAATTGTATGTGTTGCCTATTACCACAGCTAGAAAGTTCCAGGATTAAGTAATCATTTATAGTTTGAAGTGGAAATTAAGTATAGCCTCTTTTCGTGCTAGTTTTAGATATGTAGATGCTTATGTTAATTTTTAAATTTGTCGGCAAAATATAATTATGATGTAAATACTTTTTTAAATTTGCAGATAGTCTTTGGTAGCATACTTTTAAAATATAAAAAATGAAAAAAATGTTAATATAATACAAATGTTGTACTTACTTTTTAAAAATCTAACATAAAATTTAAAACACCGCATTCAATATATTACAAGAAAAAATATCTACTGCGTTTTTCTTTACTCAACACTAAGGCTTTTATGACATTTATTTAAAAAATCCACTAAATGGGGAATCTTACAACTTACCTCTGCTTACTTATGTCCTCCTGTTACCGGTCTCCCAAAAACTGGAACTTTTCTTCCATTTTCCAGATTTCTATAACAAGTTTCCAGGAAAACGTAAAATTTAAATTTTTCCTGATTAGTAATGCTTCCTGAATAATTATTGTTATTTCGAAGGTATTTTCAAATATATTACCTTTAGGTCCAATCACTTTTTAATAAATTTTACTCTTGGTGTATCATATAGGTACACTTTATTATTCCTTTTTATGTCACAGACAAGGATACATATATTCCGATAACAAAACTACGATCGAAACTACCCAAGTACGAGTTTACTTGAACTCCACATTACCTTGGCACTTTCAGGAAGTTGCATAGCAGGATTACAGAAATATCAGGCAGGATATGTTAGCAGTTTCATTTTCCTGGAAGTCACGTATTTTCCGGAAAGTGGTCGATATAGGGGCGGATTCGGCAAACGCTGGAGTGTAGGCGGTGCGTTGCCTCGGTTGGTGGCAACTGTGGGGTGCCGCGAATACTCTGTATTATGCGCCGTATTAACGAGGATTATTAATTGTTGATTGATAAACCTAAATAGATATCTTAAATGTAATGTTACAGCAGAGTTTAACATTTATTTTGGGCAGGTATACTGGTTTAATTTTGTTCCCACATACATGGTGGAGCAATAGTGTGACAAAGTACCATATCACCTCCCATTAAAGAGATATAAAAAATGTTAAATTCAAAAGTTAAAGAATATTTGGTGGTGCATATTTTAAAAATGTTTTTAAATATACAGCGTTGTGTATTGTCTCTAGATATTACAACTATGAACATATATTTAATAACAAATATTAAACAAATAACAAAACTATCTTATTAGGTGTTTAAGATGTCCGCCACCTTCCTGAATGCACAATGCAATACGTCTCTTAAATTCGTTACTTAAATTTCGACACATTTTTGCATTTATCTGTTGAAAACAGTTTCTAATTACAATTTTTATGTCTTCTGTTGTTGTACCTGCTCTTTCACCTACCCCCATATTCTAAAATCCATTTTAGTAAGATCAGGGGATCTAGGAGGCCATCAAACACGCCCTTTCCGTCCAATCCAACGATCTGAATATCTCAAGTTTTGATCGGGTTTGTTTGATGAACTGGGGCCCCATTATGAAGAAACCACATTTCCTGTTGAATTTTATTTGGTATTCAAGCCAATAAATTTGGTAAATGGTTTTGCCAAAAGTCCAAGTACCTATTTACACGTCCGTTTCTATGGAATATGGCTTCATCCATGAACAGGACCAAAGCAGCAACTTTTCATTGCTGATTTATTTTGTTTAGTGTCCAATGACAAAATTCTAATCTCATTTGGTAATCTTCGGGAACCAATTCCTGAAATAGTTGAATATGACAGGGATGCATTTTTTGAGACTTCAGTATTCGTTGAACTGTCCTTCGTTCAACATCAACTTGTTGTGAAAGAGGTCTCATTCCTATATGCGGATTGTCAGTTACCGCCAATAGTACATTAAATTGATTTTTTCTGTTTGTGCACGTTTTTTTCCTCGTATTTTTGTTGGATGCTACACTGCCATTTCTTTTAAAACGCTCCAAAAACTTTTCAAATGCTTTTCTCTCAGGTTGCTGCCTCTCGGAAAATTGTTGAATAATCTTCTTACTAATAATGCATTCTGGTTACTAGCTCCTAACGCAAAGACCATATCGACCATTTCGGCTTGTGATAAATTCTATTTAAAATTTTAATTCAAGTCTTAAATTAATTTGTTATAAAATCAAAGATAATATACAACAAGATATTTTCCTACCCTCCGATAAAAATCGTCTTATGACTTTTATGTCTTTTATGACTTTTATTACTTTTTTTGTCATGGCCAACTAATAAAAAGAAATAAAAGCCGTATAGAATGTTTAAAATAGAAAAGTCTTATATCGCAAATATTTCGAAAACTATAAATTTTTGGTATAGACAAATTATACAAGGTTACCCTAATGATTAATGCTAAATAAGATAATGTTATAAAAATAAAGGGTTTCCATTAAAAAAAAACTTTGTACTTTTTTTTGGATTACCCTGTACTAATTTATTATTACAATATCAACACAGTCTACTAAAATAGGTCCCCTTCTATAAGAAAACCCACCTTAAGCAAATACTAAAGACTTTTGTATAAATAAAATTGCTAATTATAACATGGCCTGTAAACGTAATTGTTAACATAAAATTTAAAATGTTTAAAAACGGTTAAACTTAGGTGTAGGACATTATGCATGAAATGTGTCTAGAATTTTGCCTAGAATCCAAAAATGCCATAATATATAGGATGTTCCTTTAAAAAAATACAAAAGTGAGGGCTAGGTGTTTCTGAAACACCCTGTATATTTGAAATCATTTTTAAAATATGCACCACCATATGTACCATATTTTTTGTATTTAACATTTTTTTGTATCTCTTTAATAAAAGGTGATATGGTACTTTGTCACACTATTGCGCCACCTGTATATAAAAAATGATGTTTTTAATGGAGTTTTATTAGCATTTGGTCTGTTACACTCTACAGTATGATGTACATGTTTTCATTAAAACTGACTTGACGGTTTTGATTTTTTGATCGCTCGGTAATACAATTTTAACAAAATAGGCAAGAATAAGTATTTAGCATAAATAAGTTTATCAGAATAATATGTAGATATTTGCCAAAGTAATAGGTATTAAAAAAACATGTTTAAGCCAAGTGACCACTAACAAAAAGTGTTAAATGTATTTTTTAAAATGCATATTATGATATTATATTATGTCTTTACTTAAAGTTTATTCTCCAGAACGTTTAGTAAAACTCTATAACATTTTAGCTCCATTTTAATTTCACACCACTTAGATTTATGTACCGGATGTCCAAATAAGAAAGGACGCCGGCTGTTTCTCAAAAAATGTTTATCGCACAGCGTTGGGGAAAAATATTTTTAGTAAAAGTGATCAAGAGAAATAGCTGGAAATTATTTTCAAGTTTCTGAAATGGCCGCTAGGGGGCGTAATTACAATCTTGAATCTAAAAAAGTAATGTTTCTGTGAATTTTGCTATATTAACCCAACAAAAAAATATTTGATTTTTAAAGTTAAGGATAATTTAAACCTTTTTTGATCGACAATTTTTTCTGCATCTCAAAAAATAAAGTGGTGGGGGGTATTTAAAAGTTTCCGTAAAAAACACCCTGTGCCTTCGAAACGGCTAAGCCGATTTTAACAAACTTGAGCTAGTTAAAAAGAGCTAGTTTTGGGCTCTAAATTTTATATTATTTGAAGTTTTGTTAGTTTCATATGTCGCCACTAGAGGGCTTTTTTCGAAATTCCGACAGAAATGGTTAATTTTCTCAAAAAAATTAAATACATTGGTATAATTTTTTTTTCATAAAAGTAGCTAAATGATGCTTAAACAATCTTGCGAAAACCATATCTCAATGTCTTGTTCCTTACCTAAAATTTAGGACAAAGAAAATTTTATACGTCAATATCTCAAAAACTATAAAAGCTACAAGAAATTTTAAATGACCTAAATTATGTATCTTTACAAAAGCTTTAATTTAGGTTATATAATGTTTTCACCTAAATGCAATACTTTATGAATTATAATCAATAAATCGAATTTTCAGGATTTTTTTGTTATCCCCCCGGAATTCGATTTTTTTTTATTATAACTCGTAAAGTATTGCATTTAGACGAAACGATTATATAACCTAAATTAAAGGTTTTGTAAAAATACATACTTAATGTTTTATAAAATTTCTTGTAGGTTTTATAGTTTTTGAGATATTGACGTATAAAATTTTCTTTGGCCTAAATTTTAGGTAAGGAACAAGATATCCAGATACGGTTTTTGTGAGTTAGGCATTATTTAGCTACTTTTTCATTAAAAAAAATATACCAATGCATTTAATGTTTTTGGGAAATTAACGATTTCTGTCGGAATATCCAAAAAACCCTCTAGCGGCGACATGTAAAACTAACAAAACTTCAAATATTATAACATTTATGGCTCAAGAAAAGCTCTTGTCAACTAGCCTAAGCTTGTTAAAATCGACTTAACCGTTTTGAAGATACAGAGTGTTTTTACGGAAACCTTTTAATACCCCCCACCACTTTATTTTTAGAGGTACAGCAAAAATTTTCAAACAAAAAGGGTTCAAATTATCCTCGATTTAAAAAATCAGGTATTTTTTCGTTAGGTTAATATAGCAAAATTCACAGAAATCACTTTTTTAGATTCAAGATTGCAGTTACGCTCCCTAGCGGCCATTTCAGAAACTTAAATTAAAATAAAATAATTTCCAGCTATTTTTCTTGACCACTTTTATCAAAAATATTTTTTCCCAACGCAGTGCGATAAACATTTTCTAAGATACAGCCAGCGTCCTTTCATATTTGGACACCCGGTACAACTATTTTTGATGCAGTAGGTACTTATATTTAGGTAAAATTAATATTGTTACATTTTAAAGGACTACAATATTTTCTATTACCCTATATTAGGCTAAATTTCCAAAAATATTTGGACATTTTTTTCGGAATGTCTTTTTTTTGGTATAAAAATAAGGAAAAAGTTTCTTTACTTTATTATTTAGAAAGTAAATTAAATATAGGGATACTGACCTACTTTAACACAAATGTCTTTTAAAAAATCATTGAAGAGTTTTCCCTTTCAGTTCTATACCTCTGCAAGTTTCTGTTTTCTTATTACAAAAATTTCCCCTGAGTTTTTCGTGACCTTATTTTGTTATTAATTGGTTAATTCAAACAAATATTATTTGGAGTTCTTTCCACAGAGAAACATTTCGGTCCAGGTTTCAGATTATGATCTTGCAAATTAACTTTTAAAACACACTTTTTAAAACTTTATGGCAGAATATTAAAAAAGGTATCGACGTTTTGTTGACAGATTTGTTGCCATTTTTAATATGTAAAACTAACATTAAATTGTATAAAAATTAAACAAGAATTAGGATTATTATATAGGGTTTTTTTATTTGGCTTTTAAAAATCAAAATATTAAAAAAAATAATGCTATAGATTAAAATAAACGTAAATTTTAAATATCTTTAAACCATATTTAAGTAACTTTACATTTAAATATTATTTAATTTTCATAAAGTCTTTAGTTTTTTAAGTTTTTCAAAAATTTGGTTCATTAGGTTTGATTATGTGCACATCAGCCTTTAGCCTGGGTCCTAAACCGAAGTGGTCAACAAAAACATGAAACATAAAACATGTAGTTAGGTCCTATATGACACTATTGTTAGGTATTTGAATTTTGACCCATTTTCGATATTTTAAGAAAACAATTTTATGTCAAAATTTTATGTTTTACAGGATTAGCAAAAAAATGAAACATTTCTTTTTCTATTTGTTTTGCAAATATAAAAACTTTTTTTTAATAGTAATTAATTATATTTACTTTTTTATTATTTTTTTTAATTTTCTGGCCTTGCCTATGAGTGCTTTAGTACTTTTTTTATGCGAAATAAAAAAAGTGTTGGAGACCTACATTTAAAGATTTTTTTGGTGACACAGATTGGCTTTAGAAAAGGTCAAACTAAACTTTTATTGTTTTTAATTATTAAATCCGTATTTTATTTTATTTTAAAGAGGTGGTTCTACGAGGCTAACCAATAGTTCTGTTATGGCACCATTTGTAACTCATTAAAGTAGTATTATTGTGGATAGTTACTTCAACGAACTAAATATGACAGTGTCTATTTCAAATACGTTAGAATTTTATTACAAAAAAAAAACAAAAGTAAAATTATATACGCGGTGTATTTTAAAAAAATATTTTGCAACACCATAATGCTGCTTTTTTATTATAGTGTAACAGAAACTTAAAAATAATTTCTAGCTATTTCTCTTGACCACTTTTATTAAAAATATTTTGCCCCAATGCAGTGCGATAAACATTTTCTGAGATACAGCCGGCGTCCTTTCTTATTTGGACACCCGTTACAACTAGTGTAACAGATCGTGACGTCAATGTAATTTATTTTAGGTTTATAGCTATAGATAACATGCTAATATACAGTGTCTACTTAAGTTGGCAATATATGGGAAACTTTTTTATTATTAATTTTACGATAAAAAAAAATCTTCATAAAAAGTTCTCCATGCTCTGAAATCTAAAATACAATTATCAAATATTAAGTTTTTTTAATCCTATTTTTAAATTTATAATATTTTTTTTATTTCTCAAAACATCTCTACTTGATCAACGAAAATTTAACTGTATTATGTATTGTAAAAAGTTGTTCATAATTAAATATCACGTTTAAATATGCAGTTGCATTAATTTATAATATCTTTTTTATTTCTCAAAACATCTCTACTCGATCAACGAAAATTTAACTGTAATAATTATTGTACATGTAATCTAGGATGCTCTGACATGAAATGTCAGAGAGTAATAATTGTACATATAATCTAGGATGCTCTGACCAGAAATATTTGACAGTGGCATTCAAAAAATCTGTTGTATTTAGCGAAATTTTTATAGAAATTTAGTAGAAATGCCAGCAAAATATGTAACAAAAATTAGAAGCATGTAAATGCATATTTAAACATAGTTTTTAATTCTGAACAACTTTTCATTATAACAATTTTCAATATGGTGAAATATTATGGTACTTTACTCTTGAACAAAATTCATAATATTTGACATACCTCGTATAATAATAATAAAATTAGATATCTGTGAATTGCATTTTAGATTTTAGAACATGCATAGATTTTTATAAAGATTAATTTTGTAAAATTAATATTAAAAAAAGTTTCCCATATGTTGCCAACATAAGTAGACACACTTTATGGTTGGATCACTATAAGAATAAAAATTTGGTGCTTTCTTAAAGCAAAAAAAAACATAAAAAGTAGCTAAAAATGTTTGATTTGAACTGGTGGCCACCTTTGCTTTTTATATGGCCTATTTTTACAGACACGTGCGGGAAGCGGCACATAAAAAACAAAGGCGGCCGGCAGTTTAAATTAAGCCTTTTTATCTACTTTTTATGTTTTTTTTTTAAGGGAACCGAATTTTCATTCTTATGCTATTTCCTTTTAGGTTCAGTACAGTCGAGTTAAATCTGTGGAACCTGTTAAAGGTTGGACAGAATAACTGAATACAATCGATACATTTTTAGCTTTTTTTACTACAAATGTTTATCCAAATGATCTATATAAAATGAAGTTATTTTATTTGTTTCAGGTACGTTTATTATACTTATTAAGAGAAAGAAATAATGCTGGTAAGTAATTTAATGAAATATAATAAAACAATTATGGCAAATTAAACTTGATGATATAAAATACTCTTAAAATACAAATCTTTGGCTTTTATTAGGCCGCTCAAAAAATAATCAATTTTTTAATAAAAAAGATTGCAATAAATGTCGGGAGAATTAATTTATCTGAATGGATTACATTTAAAAATTACTTAGAAATGTATTTCCTTTTTGATATTTTAAAGATCCAGTGTGTTGTGTGTCAGTTATTCTTTATAAGCATCAAAAATCTGTAAATTTTAATTTGTTTATCTACAACCGTTTAGTTATTACGTTTTTATGGGATTACTGTGATTAGAACGTCTCGGTCCACGACCTCTAGTGGAGTAAAATTTGGAAGAAAAGTCGCTTAGTTATCGAGAAAAAAAAAACCGGCGTAGAACCAAACCAGACTTAGTGGGATTCTTTAATAAGGTAATCGTGTACACGAAATCACTTTTTACGACATTTTTTAGTGGTCGAGAGTTTTTTTATTTCGAAAAAACCCAAAAAAATCGGTTTTCAATAAAACACGTATTTTAACTTCTCCACTGCTCTATCTTTAATAATATTCATGCTATCAAGTTAATTTTTTTTTTAGATTAAAGTAGACACAATAGCGCTTCAAACAACGTCCCACTTGAAGCTGATATTTTTTTGTTAAATTTTTAAAATAGTACGAAACTCAAAATTGTTATTTTTAGTAGCGTAATTTTAGGCAATCGAGAAAAAAGTTTATTATTGAAAATTTATACATACATGCTGCGTACAAATTGTAGCTAATGTTTAAAAAAAGTTTTTAAAACAAAAATTTTTTAGATTCCTTTTATAGTATTGAGTCAGTAATATTTTTTTAACGGCCAAAGTCATATTTTTGCGCGCTTGGACTTAGCGAGCCGGCCGACTACAAAGATCTTACGGTCCGGTGGAAGTGTAGTAGGTAGTTAAAGTTGTATCAACAGGTTTAAACGAGATCTAAGGGCTGCTTAAGTTGTTTAGAAAAGAAAAATTTTAAATATCCGAAACAGGTGGGTAGATTTTTAAACCCATACAAAAATATCAATCATTGTTATTAATTACCCACCTAATAAGTAGGTTTATTCAACTTTTTTTTATTGGTTGCTGGTAAAGAAAACCACCCACGGGATTCGTTATTTTTTTGATTTTACATTCAAAACTTCATTATTTTTTAAACATTTTTAGCAACAAAAAATTGCGGATGCTTTGTGTCTTTTAATTAAATTTGAGAAATATAGTACATACATTAAATATAAACTAGGGCTTCGTTAAAGGTCGTTTTTAAACAGGAATATGTAATTATTTTTTTCCATATATAAAGAGATGATACGAAGCTATTCTTTGACATGTCTGAATGATGCTTGAATAAGCAATGTTGCCAAACTTTTTGTAATAATTTGGTATTATTGAAGGTTGTTTTTTATATAAAAAACTAACCAGAACTAACAAACAACAACTTTCAAACTATGATCTAGCTCTGGTTAGTTCCGGTTAGGTTTTCCTCGTTAAATTGTAAATTTTTTTTATTATAAATGCGCCGTTCTGGTCGGTCATGATTAGTGCTGGTTAGTTAAAGCGGCTTTTTATTTTCCCTAATTATATTTGTAACTGGCTTGAAATTCAAATATTTTTGATTTATTGAAAATTATCCTTATGGTAACGGCAAAGTTTTTTATTATAAATTAATAATATTTCCGTTTAGCAACACTGTAAACGTCTTGAAGCGATGCATGAATTTATTACATGTAAATCGTAAATAGTTAAAATAAAATGTCAAATAATGACCAATTTTTAGAATTTTTATTGCGCTTTTCTTGGTGAAAACTACTCATCCGCATTTTTTTGCCTTAAATAATAATACTTAAAGAATATTTTACATTGCAAATTTAAAAATCGTCCACTTCCGTGGGTGATTTTTTACAGACCAAAAATGTAATAAAATATGTAAGTAGTTATTTAGGCGCTTCATTAGTAGCATTTTACGTAAATTTAATCCATTTCTGCCTTAAAATCTTTAATATTGATATTGCAGGAACGAAATTTACACTCCTTGCAACATTTTAGTTCTTCTTTCACACAAGTACATGTTGGAAATTCAATTTTGGGTTGACATAAAGCCATTGATTGCACTACGTATTATGGCAGCAGCTCTTAATAAAGTTTAAATTTTGGACATTTCTCTGGGAAGTAAAAGATCTATCTGAACATCACTACCAATACTCGCAGAAAAGGTAGATATTGTCGAACTATTTTCGTGTAGGTTCGGAAACCGTTTTCCTATTTTTGTGCGATTTTATGTTTCTTTCAGAGATGTAGTGGCTGTAACATAATTTATGATATTTCTCATCAAACGCAAATAAATCTTTATTGCCACGTAATTTAGATATCATATTAATGTCGTTTCTATTCCTGGCAGCTTTATTACTTTTTTGATAGGTAGCTTTTCTACTACCTAAAAAGATTCAGTACTATGTAAAAAATAAATACCCTAAACAGGATTTATAAGGATAAAATTGAAATTCGTATTTTGTTTCAGTACAAAATATAAACTAATATAAAGGTACCAACTATACTATGAAGGTACCTAATAATATTTAAATTACTTGTTTAAACAGATTTTTTATATAATTTTTCTTCTTTTTATTTTTACTATTGCTGCAAAAAACACATTTTTCTAATATTCAAACTAGCGCATTTAAGTTTAGTGTCACAATAATTTGAAGGACCGGCGCGGCGCCACTGTCTGATTGGAAATTATGATAATAGTTTTGAGAATCTGTGTAAGTTTTACGACAGTCTTTATGATATTTTATTTTAATTTTGCCCTGCCTTTTTTCAGCACTTAATAGTAATGATAACAACCCTTGTATTCTAGGTCAGCGTTTCTCAACCTTTTTGGCCCGCGGACCAAAATTTGGTTATTATTGTTTTTTTTAATAAGTAAATTTTTTTCGCGGATCGAAAATTGTCCGCGGACTAGTAAAATTTCTCCGCGGACCACTTGTGCCATGGTGGTCGCCCGACCAGCGGTTGAGAATAGCTGTTCTAGGTCTTTGTAAAACAGATTTGTATCCATCATACACAATTTTCTTACAAATAATTTGCTTCATTGTTTTAAAATTTTAAATACATACAGCACACTCTAAATTTCGACAACCACCACTACTAATGTATTACTTAACTATGCACGCTATCCGCATGCGGGGCTATTGGGTCCCGATAATAATTTTTTACGTCTGAAAAAAAAATCGCTGTTGCCAAACGATACGCTCTAGGAAAAAATTTTTTTTTTCAAAAACTTTTGTTATTATTTGGCTATATTTTCTTCGCTGCATGTATGAAAATATTTTCAAAAATAAAAAAGTTTATCGATTGGTGAAAATTTCAATACCAAAAATATTTATTTTTAGTTTATATGATTTTTAGAGGAATGAAAGTGCGAATTGTGCCCAAACTGTTTATAAGGTTAAAAGCGCTACAGTGTGGGCTTTAATTTGACACAAAAAAATTTCGGTATCTTTGATAGTTTTAAAGTTATGGCGGTGGAAACAAAAAAAAATCAATTTTTTTATAAGTTAAAAAAAATCACTTTTTATTAATTTAAAAAGTTCGAGACCACAAAAAAATGTCGTAAAATACGATTTCATGTGCCCGGTGACATACTCAAAGAAACCTAACAGGTTTGATCTGGTTCTACGCCAAAAAAAAAAAAACGACACGATAGACGGAATCGCTCCACCACTCGTCATTTTAATTTTTCACACTCGTTCTAATCATATTTATAATAGTCCAGAAAACGAAGCTGAACAAAGTGCAATTTTTTCATAATGCATAGATTTGCATGCAAATTTGGGCTTAAGCTTAACTTACCCTCTTCTTCAAAATCTATAGTATCTCTATGGCCGCTCTTTATTTTTTAAGGGTAAAAACTACCCTTTATTGCTAAAACCTGTAAAACTATACATTAAAGCCTAATATGAGTTAAATTTGATTTAAATAAGTTAAAAAAGTAGTATTTTGTTTCTTTAAAACATATTTGAAATGTTTTAGCCCTTGAGAATCAACCCTTTTATGATTTAAAAAAATATTTACCCTTAAAATTTATTATATTATCACAGTGTTTTGTATGAAAATTTGGGATTAGGCTTAAGTTACCCTCCTCTTTACAATCTCCATTATGCAAAGGTCGCTTTTTTGTAGGGGTGAAAATTACCCCTTATTGCAAAAACCTTCAAATCATTTATATTAAAGCTTAAGTCACATATAGCCATAGGTCCATATAAATTGAAAAATAAGTATTTAATTCTTTGTGACATTATTATATATATTTCAACCCTTAAAAATCAACCTTTATTTTAATTAAAAACATTGTTTACCCTAGAAAAATTAACATATTGTCACAGAGTTTTAATTAAAAAATATGACTGCTCATAAGTATTACTAATTTAATTTTGTAATATTTTAATCCTCAATAACCCACCCCTTACAATTTTACAATGCAAAAAATAGTTACAAAACCGCGAAATTTTTTTAAACACACTAATCACAAATAACCACAACTAGTCACAACTAACCACCCCCAAGGTAAAGGCGCCGTTCGGCATGATATAGATTTTGATCCTTGGACTATTCCCTACCTACTGTCAAAATGTCAAGTCATTCTATGCATTTTGAAAAAATTGATAGGCATAATGGTTCGTTTTCTGGACTATAAGGCGTTATTAAAGGAAATATATATTGCAAAAACACGTGATATTTGGTTATTGATTATACTAAAATATTTTTGACCCATACATTTTAATATATTTTTGTGTATTATTGCATGTTTTAATTATGGATTTCTTTTAACAATAAACAGGATATGGTAGTTTTAGTCTTAAAAAATGTGTTAACTAAGGTTAATTTGTGCTGTTGTTTGTATCTCTGTTGTGACTTTTTTTGGGTCCACGTAGTCATAAATAGCTATTGGGGTAAATTAAATAAATGCTATAAACCGTTGCAATATAATTATGTTTAACCATATTTTGACTTTAAAACATAAAGGGTACAGGGGAAAAACGGGGTAAGTCAAATTTTATGATTTTGAGATAAAGCAATTTTAAATTTCAAAACGCTATGGAAACTAAAGTATTTTTATTGACAAAATTTTCTTTTTACCAATATGTTTTTGAACTATCTAAGATTTGTGCGTCATGCGTGCAACATCCAGCTTTATGTTTACATAACTATTTATTGAAAGAATAACGAACTGAAAAATAATCTTCGGTATTCTCACATGATCTTAATCAACTAAAATACAAAGTTAATAGGTCGATTAGTGTAAGAAAATAAGTAAGATTCTTTTTTTGTTTACCTTAAAACTTTTTTTATAGGAAATAATTCCCCCAAATTCCCCATTAATTATGCATCAGTGAGGTAAAATAATCCTAAGCATTTTTTTCACAGAAATTTTTTAAACTCTGAACAACTCTCTCTGATAGACATGTAAAAACGTAACAAAGCCCGTTTTTGCTCGGTACCGCAAGGAAAGGGATATTTTTTTTATTTAGTATCCCCTTACCTATTGCGTTCTTGTTGGGGATTTTTTTTAGAACAAAATTAAAAAATATTTTCTATTAGATGACGTCAGCATCTCAAATTCGCGAAAAAATAATTTAGCCCGTTTTTGCCCTGCACCATTGATATATTATGGTTAAAAAGATCTAATAAATTGTTTTGTGATAGGGAATATCTGTATCCTTTTACAAGTCCATTGCAGCTTTTTTTGTTACGTTCTTTACCCTTATTTATTTTATTATAAAACTCATTGATTCTCTGTTTAATTATTTTATTCATTTCCGGGAAAAATTAAAAAAATATATAATTTAAGAAGGGTTCTGCCCTTATTTAATGCATATTTTTTAAGATAATGTTTATTCTAGGCCTGCAGTTAGACATTCATCAACACAATATTCTTAAGAGAAATATTGGGGACGCTATTTTTTTCCTCGCATATTTAATGACCAATTATTTTTGATCGTAATAATTAACATTTTATTCGCGTCCCTTAAGTTGTCGGAAAAATATCACTTTAAAATAATTCAATTATTGTGATGAACAGGGCCGTATTTAGGCGGTGGCGAAATGGGCGCCCGCCAAGGACGCAGGTACCGGGGGGCGCAAAATCGGCTATAATTTTTTTTCTCCAACCGTCAAAAAATGTTGACATTTTTGTTTTATTTTCAGGTGCAAAAGCTATCAATTTTCATACCGTACAAAAATGTGCTCGTTGCTTAGCAACACTTTTAATCCTAGGATTAAAAGTGCTACTTTTAATCCTAGGTTTAAAAAGACGTTTTTTAAAAACTAAATGAAATAAATTTGACTTGGTTGGAGAAAAAATAATATATATCATACTGACTAAAAGTGCTTATTTTTACTCACAATTTTGCATTCGCTCGGCTGCCCTGCGCTGCAACTGCAAAAATTACTCGCAAGGATGCACTTTTAATCCTTATAATATATTATACTATTTTTCCTCAGTTGTCAGTACCGGAGTCATATTAGTATTATTTTTTATTGATAAAATCAATCAAATAAATAAATTACAACAGAATAATTTTATAACAAATTTTCAACTTAGATACTTAGTTTAATTATTTTTAACATAATAGACTGAAAAAATGTTTGAATTGTTAATAAAATATCAAATTATCCTGATACCTACAGCGAAAATGTAACTATTTGCATTTTTTAATATTTGCGGTGCGAATTAATTGCTATTTTTTAAATTGGGGACAGCACTATTTTTTTTTGTTTCATATAATTAAATTTATTAAAGTATAAATGTTACGTTTTAGTAGGCCTGCTATGCACAGTATTTTTGTAACTACGATTTTATTGCTGAGAAAATTTATTATAAGTTTAATAATCCACAAATTTAAAGTTACTTAACATTCCACTTCTTTCAGTCAGATACAAACAGTTGTTTTATGTAAATCATGTCTCTTTCAAATAGTAGGCTGATAAGTATTTTCATATAAAGAAAATATAGAATTTGACACACATTCCACCACAAAATTGGTATTTAAAGAAACGAAATTTTCGGGTCAAAAATCTTTAAACCTACAACTTTGCACTTTATTTTGTAAAATTTTCGGGGAAAATTCCCGAAATCCCCGTTTTTATTGGAGGGTATTCCATACTTCCCAAATTCCTGGTGTGCTTGGGGGGAGGGCGCAAATGTTAAGCCCCGCCAAGGGCGTGGCCATACCTAGATACGGCCCTGATAATGAACAGACTATTTTATGGCTATACCTACCCTTTGATTTTTCTACTATATTTAATAATTTTTAATAAAATGGCAAAACTCAAGTTTTTTTTAACAAATAAGTTTAGAAATAATATGCACTTTTTTAAATTTAATAACTTATACATTTTGAAAGTATAAAGCAAAAGCACAAAAGATTTTTTGTAGTACTACTCTATTTTATTACCCATTTAAAAAAATCAATGATTTAAACACTGAAAGTTCCATAGGAATATTTTTATTTATATCATACTCAAGTAATCAAGTAATTAAAAAGTTAAAAGCACAATTAGTAACTATTTGGGTGGCGTCAGAGTTATGAAGAAGTCTTAAAATATATATATATATATATATATATATATATATATATATATATATATATATATATATATATATATATATATATATATATATATATATATATATATATATATATATATATATATATTATTTATATATTGCTTAAAAATATTTATATTTATATAATTATTTTTTTTTTTTATAACTAGTACACATAAACGTCAAAGCAATAAGAATGGTGATAAACTTATTGTCTACCAAGACAAGAAATAAAAAAATATCATTGATTAAACATTGTTTTCGCGATAGGAATCATTTTTATGACTATTTATATGATTGAAATTTTCTTTGTCAGTTACAGTACTTGTAATACTGTGTCTTGAAGTCGTTGGTTCTTCCTTGTCTTTTAGTGCTTGTAGCTCCTTTTGGCTTCTGTAATGTACCACTCCTGATCCAAAAGCGTCTCCCATGACATTAACGGCTGTACGAAATCTATCCCTAAAAGAAACAAAATGTCCATTATTCTTTATAAAACTTAGCAAACAAGGCCTTACAAAATGAATTTAATTAAAAAAAAATTACTTACAACAACCAATCCACTGCCAGAATAAGACTCACATCTTCAGCCGGCAGCCCAACAGTTTCCAGTACCATTACCATGGTAACCAAACCAGCTTGCGGAATTCCGGCAGCTCCAATGCTTGCTGCTGTTGCGGTTATGCTTATGGCAACAATTTTTCCTATATCCAGTGATACTCCTCTAACCTTTAACATAAATTTAAATCCCAGCTGAATATTTAGCTCTAACTGCTTTAGGTTCCACGATTACATCCTACTCTTAGATATTTTTGTTTACATAAGAGACGTTACTACTTTTGACATATACTTTAATAAAAAGTGGTTTTCTATTACATCATACGTTTACCAAGAATACATTTTAAAATGTTGTTTTGTTTAAATAAGTTACCTGTGCTATAAAGATGGCTGCAACCGCTTCATATAGCGCCGTACCATCCATATTAATGGTAGCACCAATTGGAAGAGTAAACCTTGCTATTCTAGGATCAATACCAAGTTTTTCTTCTAGACATTTAATGGTTATAGGTAGAGTCGCAGTACTAAAAGAGATAAAAAATTAAGTAAAAACTGTATCTTTCGCATGATTCTTCTTAAAGAATATAATTACACAATCAAAATACAAATATTGCCGAAAGTTGGTGCATGTTCGATTATCCTATTAGGTGCACTTAGAATGGTTGCAAGTCAAATAGCATACAGGGTAGGTCAAAAAATATAAAAAATTGTACAAGAGTAAAGTACCCTTAATTCAGAAAATTTAGAAAAATGTTATAAAGAATTTGTTTTTTTTTAAAAAGCTTTAAAATTTTTCTTAATTTTGTTTTTTAATATTCACCCTAAATACTCTCAAAAACTATTCAAGATCAAATCGATTTTGCATAACTTTGTTTCAATTCAAGCATATTTGTAACATTAACATAGATTTTTAATTTTTAGGGAATCAAACTTTATGTTTGTTGCAACAGTAATAAACATAACTTTAAAATAATAAAAATTATTTTTAATAAGGTAAAACATTAGTAGTGATAATATGCATATCAAAAAACGTGTGGAGATAACTATAAATCAGTGCGTGGAGCAGCAGATATTTTCAATGAAAGACATCTAGAGAAACAAGTTAACTCATTATTTAATTGTAACCAGAATTTTGCCTAATTTGAAACAGACAGGGTCTTTAGACTATAAATACAGTAAAAGTGAACGTACCAGATTTTTAATTTTTTAGGGAATGACAAATTTCATGTTTTTTGCAACAATATTAAACACAACTTTAAAATTTTGCAAATATTCTTTTTAATAAAGTAAAACAATAGTAATGATAATATGCCTATTAAATAACGCTTATTAAAAGTAATTTTTTATTTTACTTAAATGTTTTTAAAAAAATTAATAAACATCAAATATAATATAAATCAAATAAACTCAATAAGCGAAAAATGATTATTTAAGAAAGAAAAATTATTTTCAACAAACTGTCGTAATGTTTACTTTTAACCCTTATTTGTTTTTTTTTTCATGGGTATCCGCGATAATTTTAGTAGGTTTTTTTATGATGTCTATTAATTTGTACAGTTTTTTAATAAACATTTAAAATAAATTTTTTGCACTTTGAATGAGCGCTTTTTGATATGCATATTATCATTAATAATGTTTTACCTTATCAAAAAAGTTTTTTTAAGATTTTAAAGTTATGTTTAATATCGTTGCAACAAACATAAAGTTTGTGATTCCTTAAAAAAATAAAAATCTATGTTAATGTTACAAATATGCTTGGATTTGAGCAAAGTTATGCGAAATTGATTTGATTTTAAATAATTTATGAGAGTCTAGTGTTTAGGGTAAATATTAAAATAAAAGAGAAATTTCAAAGGTTTAAAAAAACATCTTAGAAGGCCATGTTTTGGTATTTAGGCATAACTTTTAATTCTGGACAACTTTTCTTTATAACATTTTGCTAAATTTTCTAAAATAAGGGTAGTTTCCTCTTGTACAATTTTTATATTTTTTGACCTACCTTGGATGCTGTTTGTCTTGCAATCATTCTAAGTGCACATAATATGATTATTGAACATGCACCAACTTTCGGCAATATTTGTATTTTGATTGTAAAATTAATTTAAAAAAATCCCATGTGTTGCACACTTAAATGATTTAATTTAAAAAACAATTGGTAAATATAATACAAAAATACCAAACCGTTCTGTAAAGAAAAACAGCTGTAAACTAAATATATTTAATGTTAAAAAAATTATAAAATTATTTCAAATTTTCTTTGTAATTTAACAACAGACGATAATACAATAAGGTGTATTTAAAATTATACTAATTATAGCATAAAGTACTTTAATAAATTAGGTTACAAAAGAGCTACCATCTAAAGACCAGAATAATGTGCTAATGTAACAAAATTATTTCTATATTAATGGAAGATAATGATGTGATAGTTGCCTTAACTTATTTATTTTAATAAAGTACATTGTTGAACATAAAAGAACAAAACCATTGTCACATTACTTCTATTATGCATTTCCCTTCTCAAGGAAAATATATGGTATAATTATTGTGAGAATATTTTGTTGGTTGGCTATACACAGTTTAGCCTAAATTTTAGGATATTTTATTTCATGTTTCTTAACTTCCTAAAAAATTGTCACCCTTGAAGAAAAGTTGCATAAGTACAGGGTCTTTGATTATATTTTCGTGGCATCTGGAGCCTTTATTTTTGAAGATAGAAAAAAATGTTTTTCATAAAAATTTTAGGTTTTTTTCCAAATTATTTTTTAAAATTATCAGTAAAAAAATATCGTTTTTAAAAAATGAAAAATATAGGCAACTTCAACTTTTTTAAATGGGACGCCCTGTATATTATGCGCTACAACGAAGGATCTTTTTTTAATTTCAATTAAAGATAAATTAATAATATTTGAGTAAACCATTTTTAAGATATTTTGGCTTAAAGCATAAATAAATTGAAAAAAAAAATCTTATTAGTATTAAGAAAGCCATGGAAACAATAAAATGTCTATAATAAATTTGACGTCTTTATATTGTAAAAAGTTAAAGTTTATTATTTTAACTATTAGGAATAATTTATATTGCTTTCTTGTCGATGGGTTTATGTAGAACAAAAAATGCTTTTGTGCGTCTTTTTAATGACAACAATAATAATGTGACGACAGTGTAAAGGAAATATAACTTATTATATCTTTAACAACGGGTACCATCTATAGACACTATTAAATACAGAGTAAAAAAGTTTAGTGACCGGAAATGCTTAAAAATAAAGAAAAGGACTGTAGCACACAATGAAAATGAAGATTTGGCTATCCTCGTTTTTTCCAGAATAATTATTAGATTTTTCTATTGCTAGCACTAACTACTTTTATTAATTTTAGAAAATCCTAAAATATCAATCTTAGATGTGCATCTAAACTTAATAAAATAGATTATAAAACCTATTCGACTTTAAAAATGTACAAATTTCATCTTTATAAATTTATGTCTGTTCAGAATCTTTCTGAACAAAACATGCAGGACCGACCCAAATATGCATTGGAAATAGGTAGGCTTATGCAGTAAGATCCAGAGTTTTTAAATAAAATTCTGTTCACCGACAAGTCTTCATTCACTATAGCCGGAATGTTTAATCGCAAGAATAAACATTATTGGTCCAGAGAAAACCCGTTACCAAATTCAGCAACATAACAATTTCATTGTTTCCATGGCTTTCTTGATACTAATATGAAACTGTTACAATGTATTTATAATTAAAGCTTAAATATCTCAAAAATGGTTTACTTAAATATCATCAATGTATATATATTTGAAATCAGAAAAAAAAGATCTTTCGTTGTAGCGCATAATACACAGGGTGTTCCATTTAAAAAGTTGAAGTTGCCTATATTTTTCTATATTTTTAATGCAATATTTTTTACTGATAATTTCAAAAATAATATGAAAAAAACTACAATTTTTATATAAAACATTTTTTTTCTCTCTTCAAAAATTACGTAATATAATAAAAGACCCTGTTATTATGGTTATTATTTTAAGCTAAAAAAGCAATTATTATTTTAATCCAAAAAACAATATTTTTTGATCTATGTCTCTTTATTTAAAAACAAATTACCAAAAGGGTCACTTTTGGAGTTATGTCGTTTTTCTTTTTATATGTTATTTAGTAGGTTAGTTACAACAGCAAAAGAGTCACTTTCTTATAATATAAATGCCGTCAAATTTGATATGAGTAGTCAAATTTTGTCGTAAGAAAAAATTAGTTGCTTTTTGTGTTGCGTTAACAGTTTATTTGCAGTGGGGATGAAAAAAATATAAGCGCGTTATTGGTAGCTTTGAGGTTATTGCTTACGTATATAGCATTTAAAATAGAGGATATACCTAGATGCTGTTCCAAAAGCTGTGGCTACGGCTTGACCCAGACACTTGATAAACGTAAATGGATTTTTTCTTGTTAACGCAAAGTATAATATTGGTAAAATAATGAATCCTTGTATACCCAGGCCCACCATCACTGTCACAAAATATAAACCCAAACCACTCATAACAGAAGCTAAAACGAAAATTGAAAAGTTTTAATATTTATTGTTTGTATGAGGCATGTCTTGTTTAAAAAGCCATAGTAATGATAAATCAAAATTAAACAATATATTAAAAGTGAAAAGTAAAGTTCAATAAAAATTATCAATTATTCCTTTTTGTTTTGACTTTTTTGTGCAAATATCTAGATACTATTATTTGCATGGATTATAAAAGATCATCAGAATTATTTTTCTAGATTCAGAGAGCACCTTTTGTTTAAATTTTAGTTTTTGGCGGTAAATGTTTATGTGGAGTTTAAAATAGTATACTTTACCTAAATCTTCCATTCCTAAAATTTCCGCAGCTACCAGAAACAGAATACCCACGGGTGACAACTGAATTACCCATGACGTTATTCTCATCATCATTGCTAATAAATTGTGAAAGAAGTTGGCCAAAGTTCTAGTTTCTTCACCCATTTGTCCTAATGCTATACCAATAGCTGCTGATGCTACTACCAATCCGAGAATATTGGTAGTTTGAAGAATTTCTGAACCAATTTTAAAGCTATATATTTCTAAAAGTAAAAGAATAATTTTATTTAGTTAAAAAAAGCACACAAAGTGTTATTACTTTAAATACTTTAGAGAGTCAAAGCTTTTATTCTGTTTTTTCTTGAAATGTACAAAAATTGACGTTTTATTTAAATAAAAATCAACCATTTTTATTAATTTATGGTTCCGCATATAAAGATAGTAGTATAAAGGATTACAAGAATATTACCTGTGTCATTGTCATTTCTAGGCGTCAAGAGGGTACGGTGCTGAAACAAATCATTTTTATTTTAGTTGCACAGTTTTGTCCATAACTACACACAGCTTCAAAAAACTTGGACCCCCCAAATTTCGTCGAAAGAGAAAATATTTTTCTATATTTATGTATATCATAAAATATATTATTCGGTTACCAGCTTATTCATTATTTTTTTAAGATGCAAAAGTATTGGGTGATGAAAAGAATTATAAAAACCAAATTGGGTGCCGAAAATTAATTTTTCAAAATTTCTAATTTAATAAAAAATCAATTATGAGAAAAAAATAACAACATTAATATTCTGTGTGGCCGCCTCTGTTCTCGATACATTGATTGACTCGCCTTGGCATTGTGCGAATAAGATTATAATAAGGGTTATTGGTGGGTTTGGTCTCTTTAATATGGCTTGTGAAAGCATATTCCACATGTGCTCTATCGGATTCATGTCCGGCGATTGTGCTGGCCAGTTCATTCGCTGGACATTGGCTTCAGCTAGCACATTTTGGATCCTTCTAGTGCGATGTGGGCGGGCGTTGTCATCCATATAAATGAAATTTGGCCCAAATTCTTTCTCCGAGGCAGAACAAATGGCCTTATAACATTTTCCAGGTGGATGTTTCCCGTCAGCGTGTCTGGTATGTAAATAAGTGAAGAGTGCGATAACCATGCATAATGCCCCCATAAACATAACTGTCCCTCTTTGGTAAGGAACCACTTCTTGAGGAAAGGCTAAACGTGCTGCACGTCTTGGCTCATCTCCATACTCTTACACGACGGCTGTCACTTGTCAATCCAAATCGAGACTCATCTGAAAAAAACATTTTTCCATTGAGATAAAAGCCGGTTCCTGTGAATACGGCCCTATGTCTAAGCGGCCAGCTCTATGTGCTCAGGTGCTCTACTAAGCCTAGGCTCTCTTAAAGGTCTTCTTGATCGAAATTGGCACCAGCCAGCCTTCGTCGAATTGTAGGCGAAAAAGGAACCTTCGCGTACGTTCTTCTGAAATGCGTTCTTAACGCTGTGACTGTGATATTCCGATTGCGTCGAACAAAATTGGCTAAATATATCGATCTTTCTTTTGTCTGTAACACGATGATGCCCACTACCAGGTCTCCTATTCACACCTCCAGTTTCTTGTAACACTTGATCTGTTCTAATAACAGACGTCCTAGGAATGCCAAGACGTGCTGAAATCCTATGATTTAACCAGTTCTGTTGATGTAGGCCGATTATTCTAGCTCTATCAAAACCTGAAATTTGATGGCCAGGCATTTTTGAACAATAGGAAACGAATTATACTTCTCGAAATTTATACTAAACTGACATTTTTCAACAAATGCTTATACGAGATTATTTCTACATAAACAAAATTTTGATAAAGGTTTTAGATTTAGTGTTATACAGGGGGTTCAAGTTTTTTGACGCTTTGTGTATATATGAAGAGTAGTCAGAGGAAAAATATGACTCCAGATGTATGCTTTAACAAAATTTGCAATTTTTTTAAAATTCAGCATATACTTTTAAAATACTTTCTTATATCTGAGTTTTCGTGTTTGCTAAAATTTATTTAACTTTTGGGAATTTAGATCAGTGGTATATGATTCTTCAAAGATACTCAAACCTTTAACAAAAATATTTTTTTAAGTTAAAAATAAAAAAGATTTAATATGTCTATCACTCCATGAACAAAAAGAAAAACAGGACTGTATGTACGGATACGTATTAATCCAGATGATTATTAATTTATGAACACCTGGTTTTAAAAAAAATATCTCATACTCCCCAGCTGTTAATTTTGATTGGTTTCTGTACTAATGAAATACATTTTTGTTCCCATTCACTTGGATTACACTACATGCATACCTCCTATTATTAATTAAATCGATTAAAAAAACACAACTTACCTGAAAAATAGTTGCTTCAACTAGGTTTGGTGGAAACATGTTCCTAAAATAAATAACATATTTTGG